>OX387260.1:4487110-4497110 GCA_947562095.1 Branchellion lobata
ACTATCTCTCCATCATCACTATCTCTCTTTATCATCACTATCCCTCTCTCCATCACCACCTTCTCTCCATCCTCACCCTTTCTCCATCACCACCTTCTCTCCATCACCACCCTTCCTCCATCACCATCTTCTCTCCATCATCACTATCTTTCCATCATAACCCTCTTTCCATTATCACTATCTCTCTCTTATCTTTCTTTCTTTCCCCAACTTGTCCTATCTTCCTCCTCTTCTCCCCAAACTCCATAACTCACTCCTTCATCATTCTACCCTCCTTATTTTTTCAAACATCAGAAGGTTTGTTGTGTGAGGTGATTAGACACACCCACTCTAACTGTCCTTCCCGTGGAGCCATGGTGGTTGCTAGGATACTGAATGACTCTGTGCTGATGGAGGAATGGTTAGGAATGGATGGATGGATAGACGGTATATGAATGGATGGATGGAGAAATGGTTAGGAATGGATGGGTGGTAAATGGATATATGGATGGATGGATGGAAAAATGGATGGGTGGTAAACGGATGGATGGATGGAGGAATGGATGGGTGGCAAATGGATGGATGGATGGATGGATGGATTGATAGATGGGTGGTAAATGGATGAATGAATGGGTGGTAAATAAATGGATGGATAGATAAAGGAATAGTCGAGTAGATGGATAAATGAAATAGAAATGAAAGATTATTGGATGAATGGAATTTTAAATAAATGAATGAATTTCTAAATATATGGGTGGATTTAAAGATACATGGATGAGTTTATAGATAGATGGATGAGTTTATAGATAGATGGATGAGTTTATAGATACATGGATGGGTTTATAGATAGATGGATGAGTTTATAGATAGATGGATGAGTTTATAGATAGATGGATGAGTTTATAGATAGATGGATGAGTTTATAGATAGATGGATTGATTTTATAGATAGATGGATGAGTTTATAGATAGATGGATGAGTTTATAGATAGATGGATGGATTTTGAAATATATTGATGGATTTGTAGATAGATGGATGGCTTTATGAATTGATGGATAAGTTTATAAATAGATGGATGGATAAATTTATAAATAGATGGATGGATAAATTAAAGAATGTGTGGGAAAAATAAGAACAAAACCAGGAAAGAAACATTGAGAAGGATGGCTGAGAGGATAAAAAGGATAAGGGAGCTGTTGGTGGAGAAACTGGTTGCTATGGGAACGCCCGTATCCTGGCAACACATCACCCACCAGAGAGGGATGTTCGCCTACTCAGGACTCAGTGGTGAGTGTGGCAGTTGGGGTGGGAGCGAGGGAGGGGTGGGAAGAGGGAGGGGTGGGAGGGGTGGGAGGGAGGGGTGGGAAGAGGGAGGGGTGGGAGGGGTGGGAGGAGGGAGGGGTGGAAGGGATGGGGGGGAAGGGTTGTATAAATGAAATTTATTGAACAAAGTGCTAAAAGGCGCGCTTTAATTTTTTGATTAAATTAATCTATAGTTGTGACTACTTCCACAACCAGATGTTGTCACTCTTCCACCACCACCACCACCACCACCACCACCACCACCACCACCACCACCACCACCACCACCACCACCACCACCACCACCACCACCACCACCACCACCACCACCACCACCACCACCACCACCACCACCACCACCACCACCACCACCACCACCACCACCACCACCACCACCACCACCACCACCACCACCACCACCACCACCACCACCACCACCACCACCACCACCACCACCACCACCACCACCACCACCATCACTAAGCCAACCACCTTGGACGCTCCGTCTCCAATATTTCCCCCAAATCATCAAACAACCTTAAACCATTCCACAAAATCTCCAGAACCACCACCTCAAAAAAGTTCAACCACAAACCTCCGAAAAAAGTTATCAATCCGTGAAAACCCTCAAAACCACTCCCAAAAAAAACTTAAAAAACCCCCTAAAAACCATCACAAAAACTCCAAAAAATCCCCAAAAACCATTTCACAGCCCTCCAATAATCACCCCACAAACCCCCCCTTAACCACCCCACAAACCCCCTATTAATCACCCCACAAACCCCCCATTAATCATCTCACAAACCCCCCATTAATCACCCCACAAACCCTCCAATAACCACTCTACAACCCACAATTACCACCCCACAAACCCCCTATAAATCTCCCCAAACTCTACTTTTCCCCCTTCCCCCAGGAAGACGAGCAAGGCACCTGGTGCGCAAGAGACACATATACATGCTGGAGGATGGCAGGATAAACGTATGTGGACTCACCTTCCACAACGTCTCCTACGTAGCCACGTGCTTCAATGAGGCTGTGCAGTTGGGGGAGGAATAGAAGGGAATTTTGGAGGGTGGGTTGGTTGGTTGGGTTAGTTGAAGCGAGGTGGGTTGGTTGACTGATTGGTTGGGGTGGTTTGGTTGATTAGGGTGGGTTGGTTGACTGATTGGTTAGGGTGCGTTGGTTTGGTTAGGGTGGGTTGGTTTGGTTGAGACGGGTTGGTTGGGACGGGTTGCTTGAGGTGGTATGGTTGGTGAAAAGTATGGAGTTAGATTGAGGTGGTATGGTTGGTGAAAAGTATGGAGTTAGATTGAGGTGGTGGCGAAATGAGTATGAAATGAGGGCCTGTCTGAAATGATTATGGGATGAGATGATGGAGGAATCAGGGTGGGATGGTGGTGGAATTATGGTGGGATGGTGGTGGGATCAGGGTGGGATGAGGATGGGATGGTGGTGGGATCAGAGTGGGATGGTGGTGGGATCAGAGTGGGATGGTGGTGGGATCAGAGTGGGATGGTGGTAGAATCAGGGTGGGATGGTGGTGGGATCAGGGTGGGATGGTGGTGGGATCAGAGTGGGATGGTGGTGGGATCAGAGTGGGATGGTGGTGGGATCAGAGTGGGATGGTGGTGGTGGGATCAGTTCGAACACCCCCGAAACGATAAGACGGCTTCCTATCAAAAACAAAGGCATTATAACATTCTTCATCCAAACATGATTTCAACGATTTCAAAAACAATCCATTAGTGAAATGGAAACAACAAAGAGTGCTCATGATTATATTTTGAAACATTTAAAGAGGCGCTAAACAAATGATGATTAAAAATAGGCTCCCTTTTAACCTTTCTATTGAACCTAAGTTTCCTTTTAACCTTTCTATTGAACCTAAGTTTCCTTTTAACCTTTCTATTGAACCTAAGTTTCCTTTTAACCTTTCTATTTAACTTTGGTTAACTTTTAAAATTTCAACCTAATAAATTTCCTTGCAGCTTTTTATTTCAATTTAACTTACGTTTTTTAATACCTGCACTTAGTTTAAGTTTACTTTTGATTTTCCCCTTTAGCTTAAGTTCACTTTCGACATATCCACCACGTGACATCTCCACCACGTGACATTTCCACCACGTGACATCTCCACCACGTGACACCTCCACCACGTGACATCTCCACCACGTGACATCTCCACCTTCCACAACCATTCCTCTCATCGACCCAACAACTTGTTAAGTTCAGGTACCGCCTAGAAGTGGAAAAAATGAAAAAAATATAATTAAAACATAAATTATATATTTTTTTTAAATTATAAAAATTAGAATTACGTTAAATTAAAATTATAATTAAAAATAATGAATATGATAAAAATTATAATTAATTATAATAATAATTATTATTAAAAATACTTAATTAAAATAATAATTATATTTAAAGTACTGAATATGATAAACATTGGAATATGCTTAGGTAGTAACTTCGATTGGAATTGGATGATGAACGATGATAATTAATGAGTTAATAATGATAATAATGAAAACAATAAAAATAATAATAATAATAATAATAATGATAATAATAATAATAATAATAATAATAATAATAATAATAATAATAATAATAATAATAATAATAATAATAATAATAATAATAATAATAATAATAATAATAATAATGTTAATAATAATAATAATAATAATAATAATAATAATAATAATAATAATAATAATAATAATAATAAAAGATACGAGAAATTATCAGTAGAAGAAAATATATAAATAGACAGTTGAAAAATTAATATTAGTGATATAAATGATAATAAAAATGAAAATAATAACAATAGAATTAACAACATGAATAATAATAAGAAAAGACCTTGAAGAGGTCAGCCACCAGTCCGAAGTCTGCCACCTGGAAGATTGGTGCATCTGGGTCCTTGTTGATGGCTACGATGATCTGTGTGTGTGTGTGTGTGTGTGTGTGTGTGTGTGTGTGTGTGTGTGTGTGTGTGTGTGTGTGTGTATGTGTGTATGTGTGTATGTGTGTGTGTGTGTGTGTGTGTGTGTGTGTGTGTGTGTGTGTGTGTGTGTGTGTGTGTGTGTGTGTGTGTGTGTGTGTGTGTGTGTGTGTGTGTGTGTGTGTGTGTGTGTGTGTGTGTGTGTGTGTGTGTGTGTGTGTGTGTGTGTGTGTGTGTGTGTGTGTGTGTGTGTGTGTGTGCGCGTAGCGAATTTGGAAAAATAAGACCAGACATATCAATCAAAAGCAAAAACTGAAAAGTATGAAAAAACAATAACAAAAAAAAAATTTGAATTACAAATAAATAAATAAATAAATAAATAATAATAATGATAAAAAGAACAATAATAACAATAATAATAACATCAATAATAGCAATAAGAAGCCTAATTGGGGGGGGGGGTGATTAGGAGAACCTTGCTCTCCTTCATGCCTGCCAGATGCTGGATGGCTCCCGAGATTCCCACCGCTATGTACAGCTCCTGGGCAGTCGTATTATATAAATTATTATTATTATTACTGTTATTATTATTATTATTACTATTATTATTATTATTATTATTACTATTATTATTATTATTATTAATATTACTACTTTTATTATTATTACTACTTTTATTCTTCTTGTTATTTATTATTATTGGTATTATTCACTTTTTTTAATTATTTCATAGCAATCACCACCATCCTCACAAGCACTACTCTCAACTCACATATTACTCCCTCCTCCCCTAATCACCCCCCCCCTATCCACCCACCACCCTTCTCCTCCCCCAACCCACCCACCACTCCTCTCTCCCCCAATAACCCCCCCCCTATCCACCCACCACCCCTCTCCTCCCCAATAACTCCTCCCCCTCCTATCCACCCACCACTCCCCCCCCCCTTCCCCCCATCCACCCACCACTCCTCTCTCCCCCAATAACTCCCCCCCCTACCCAATAATGCCCACCGTCTCCCCCCTCCTCCCCCCGCACTCACGGGGGCGACAATCTTTCCGGTCTGGCCGATTTGTAGGTCGTTGTTGACGAATCCAGCATCGACAGCTGCCCTGGATGCCCCCACTGCGCCACCCTTCAGCAGGTCTGCCATCTCGTACAACATGGCAAAGTTGTCACCACTCTTCATCCCCCTCCCTCCACTCACCACCTTCTTGGCGCTTGCTGGGGGGTTTGTTTGGATGGGTGGGGGTTTGTTTGGGTGGGTGGGGTTTGTGAGTGGGTGGGTGGGTGGGGTTTGTGAGAGGGTGGGTGGGTGGGGTTTGTGATTGATTTGGTGGGTGGGGTTTGTGAGTGATTGGGTGGGTAAGGTTTGTGAGTGGGTGGGTGGGTGGGGTTTGGGGGTGAAGTCTGCTTGGAATGGGGGTTGTATAGGGTGGGGGTTGTTTGTGGGTAGAGTTTGTTCATAAGTGAAGTTTGATTGGCAATGAGGTTTTGGGGTGGGGTTTTATATGGGAGGTTGGAGTTTGGGAGAATTTTGTGGGTGGAGTCAGAGCTAAGGGATTGATAATGTAGGAGGAGTTATATGGGTGAAAAGATTTGTGTGGGTGAAACGCTACACGACACGTGAGTGAGAGACTAAGATGGGGGGTTTGACTGTGTTTGTGTTTGTGAGGTTATGAATTAAGTGAAAAGATAAAAGAAACTCCGCCCAGGACCTAGTTCTGGCCTATCAGACTTGACCAGTTCTTGGCTGATGAATTGTGATTGGCCGTCGTTGACCTTGGCGTCCACGTTGACTGATTGGAGGAAAGGAGGAAAATTGAAGAAGAGTGTGGTGGAAAAAGAAGGTTTAGTAATATCACCAACTACCCACCACCATCACCACCACACCATCGTCACCACCACATCACCATTCCCATCATCATCACCATCAGCACCATCACCACTATCGCCACCATTACCACCATCCCCACCATTATCACCATCACCACCATCACCACCATCAACACACAAACAACGTCCTCCTTCCCTCCCTTCCCCCACAACTAGACAACCACCACACCACAGCACCACTCAACCAACCAGCCAACCCCCACACTGCAACCACCCCCACACACCCTTCTCTACCACCCCTGCTCCTCCTTCAGGAAGTGAAGCTTCAAAGGAGGTGTTTCTGATGGTCAACAACTTGATAACGTCTGAACTCTTTATCGTCTGCACTGCGTTGCCTGGGTGGGGTAGTGGTAGGTAGTGGTGGGTAACGGTGGGCAGTGGTGGGTAGTGGAAGGTAGTGGGGAAGATGTTAAAATGAAGTGGGTGAGTTGAGTGGTGGGTGGGAGATGGTTGGGGGGTTTGTAAGTTGGGTGGCAGTGGGTGAGTTGGGTGATGGTGGGCATAGATAACACCTTTATTCTCATCGCCCTCCCCCCCATTCCCAATTCACCCCCCCTCCTCCCTCCCCCCCATTCCCAATTCACCACCCCCCCACCCATTCTCCATACCCAATTCACCCCCTCTCCTCCCTCCCCTTCATTCCCAATTCACCCCCTCTCCTCCCTCCCTCCCATTACCAATTCACCCCCTCTCCTCCCTCTCCCCCATTTCACCCACCTGCATAAATGCTCCTCACGAAGGTGTCCTTCTCCTTGATGTTGGTGACGTCAGAAATGGGAGCGCAATCCAGGTGGGCTGCTATACGGGGAATGAGGTTCTGTGAGGGTGGTGGTGATAGTGTTGGTGTGGTGGTTGGATTGGTATGGTGGTGAGGTTGGTGTGGTGGTGGGGTTGGTGTGGTGGTGGGGTTGGTGTGGTGGTGGGGTTGGTGTGGTGGTGGGGTTGGTGTGGTGGTGGGGTTGGTGTGGTGGTGGGGTTGGTGTGGTGGGACTGGTATGGTGGTGGTGTTGATGTGGTGAAACTGGTGTGGTGGGGTTGGTGGTGGTAATGTTGATGCGGTGGTAGGATTGATTGTTGGTGGTGGTGTAGAATAAATCGTTTTTGTTGTTGTTATTGTCATTGTTGTTGTTGTTATTTATGGAAAGGTTTTAGCAATTGTATAACCATAACTTATTAAAGGAGAAGACAACATTAGTGAAACCTTTCCAAAGGCAGTAGCATCTGCCAGGATGTGTGGGAACTTGTGTTGTTCTTGTTGCTGTAACACCACCTTCGTCAACACCTCTGTTGTTGTCATTGTTGAAATTTTGCGTTGTTGAAAGTTTGCGTTGTTGAATTTATTATTTCAAAGATCATCAATTTTTTCCTTTTTTTCTTCATCATCACCACCACCCCCCATTACCATCATCATCATCATCTTTCTCCTCTTCCTCCTCCTCCTCCTCCTCCTCCTCCTCCTCATCATCATCATCATCATCATCATCATCATCATCATCATCATCATCATCATCATCATCATCATCATCATCATCATCATCATCATCATCACCACCACCATTATCATAACCACCAGCCTGCCAGGGAGTTCTTGAGGACTTCATCATCTGCCAGTAGCACCTTGCTTACTCCTCCTATCTTTGAAACATCTTCTGCTACCTTGGTGATGAGGATGATGATGATGATGATGATGATGATGATGATGAAAATATTAATAATGCTGATGATTATAAAAAGAAAAAAGATGATAGTGATGATGCTTTATGTAAAAATAAATCAAGCCAGTTTTTCTGAAACACCTTTGTTTGGTTTTAATTTTTTATAGAACATTAATCACATTTGTTTATTCATATCTTTTTATCCCCCCATCCACCTTTGCACACTGGCTCCCAGCCACCAAACATGTGACTTCTCCAAGCTTTGAAGCTGCTGTGACGGTGTTGAGGGTGGAAGAAGCAAACTTGCTGTTGTCGTGCTGCACCACCACCAAAGAACTTTGATTTCTCGAAACTGTTTTGCTACTCGTCTTGCGAAACAATAGAATTATATAATTAGACGGAGAAAAAATGCGATGCAGGG
Organism: Branchellion lobata; assembly: GCA_947562095.1. Taxonomy (NCBI): domain Eukaryota; kingdom Metazoa; phylum Annelida; class Clitellata; order Hirudinida; family Piscicolidae; genus Branchellion; species Branchellion lobata. The sequence goes on from OX387260.1 coordinate 4,495,312, forward strand.
TTCTCTACGTGTTTAAATTATTTGATTATAATAATTTTTTTAAAAATTTAATTAAATTTAGAATAAAATTTGTGCGTTTTTTCTAGATGTCAATATGATTTTCACGTTATATCACCAAGTTCAAACTGTTTAAACATAATCGGATGACCACGGCAAGTCATAAAAGAATGAAAAAAATTATTTTCAAAATAAGAACAGCTTTCCCCACCAAATATGTTTGTAAAATTCCAGCTCTTCTAGCGAATCTTGAAATGGGAAAAGTCATCTCGTTGTAAGTTCACTTTGAGGTTTTGTGTCTAATAAATCTATATGAATAAAATTATTACTGCTGTATCAAATAATAATAATAAACTGTTACTAAAAAATAAATAAAATTTTTTGCAATTTTTAGTAAACTTTTCACAACAGTTTTTGTTTGAAAATATATGACAAAGTTAAATAGTAAAAGTATGTTGTAAGCAAACCCAAGATGGCTCTCACCTTAGCGAAGTTTATGGTAACGAGCCGATGTAGCAAGCCGTCCTATCTGCATTTTTTGAATCATGTGGGTTATATTTAAGCTTTATTTTGAACGGATTTTTTATTTTGTTATTATAAAATTTTATAATTAAATGTTTTAAGGTTTCCAACAAAAGCAAAAAATATTCCGGAGCTGTTCTGGCTTTCAGAAACCAGTCCACTTCTATCGCGCCACAAATCGACAAGTTTATTCCACTATCATCACGACATCTGTACAAAAGATTGATGGAAGAAAACCAAAAGTTAGGAGCGGATAATGATTTCGAAAATTTTGCCACTGGTGTGGAAACAACTATTTCCAAACAAAACTGCAACATTATACCTGAATTAAAAGTGAGCGTTTTGTGAATAGATGTCTGGATGTCATATTGGGACGTCAGCATAGCTTTTAAAATTTCTGACTAACATTTTTCACTGATCCACAGTTTCTATACAGTTCCTTAGACCCCGACCTACCCCCACCAAGCGACCTTTCTTCCCATGAGCTGGGTGATCGCCATTTTTGGTTTATGCAACATTTTGTTTCTCTGCTATCTTCGGCAGGCTTTGAAGAAATAGTTGGAATAAAGGATAAAATGAAGGAAGGAGTGATTGGTCAGGGTGTGGTGGTGAAGTGTGACATTGACAAGTATGATGTGTTCAGAGTGTGGTTGATGGGGGGCCAAAAGGACCCATTATCTACCAAAGCTTCAGCCTCATTCACCGAAGGATTATTCAACAAACCACTCGTGTGGCGTCAACCCAAGAGGGTAGTGGTTGTGAAGAGGGAAAAAGGGAGTTGGAAGGTGGATGTGCGAATGTTCAAAGGGGTCACTTCACCATCACTGCTGCTGCCTCCATCAGGCTCTCTGAAGATGCACCCCACCTACAAAAATATCCTCCTCACCTCATCCAGTCTCTCTCTCTTCTTCCTCTTCCTCCGTCCATCTCTCACTTGGTTACTAGGCAGCAATCACCTAGGTTCTACCCCCATGGCTTTTGCTGGGGGTTTTGGTGCCTTGTCGGTGTTGCTATGGGGTGTGTTCAAGCATGCACAGAAAGACCACCTGGAAAAGGTTGTGAGGAGTCTGTACGATGGGGTAGTTAGCCGCAACAATGAGTGTTTGAAATTGCTGGTGGAAAAGTCACAGGAAGAACTCTTCAAGAGTGAGTCGGGGGGGGGGGGAGGAAGGGAGTGGTTGATGAGAAGATAATGGGTGGGGAAGATAATTATGGCATGAATGGGGGAGGGATAAGATGATGATGAAATGGATTGAGAAGTTGATGAGGGTGTGCATGGG
>OX387260.1:4499610-4502110 GCA_947562095.1 Branchellion lobata
TCCTCCTCAAACCCTCGTTCTCTTCCTCCAAATCCCTCATCCTCTTCTGCACGTCCTGCTGTCGTTTCCTCGACTGATGGATGGATGGACGGACGAAAGTTAAGAATCAAATATAAAAGTTAAAAGTTGAAAACTAGTAAAAATTCTACGATGAATAATCATAATCATCATCATTATGCCCATAAACATTAATATTACTCATATTATTATTATTATTATTATTATTATTATTATTATTATTATTATTATCATCATTATTATTACTATTATTATTATTATTATTATTATTATTATTATTATTATTATTATTATTATTATTATTATCATCATCATCATCATCATCATCATCATCATTACCACCATCATTATCTCCCTCCTCCTCTTTCTCACCTTCTCTCGACACTTCCTGACAGACTGGTTATTCTTGAATCTCTTTTCCAAATACTCCAGCCTTGTCTGGTCATCATCATCATCATCATCATCATCATCATCATCGGCATCATCACTCCTCCTCTTTTTGGCTGGTGTGGAAGTGGAAAGTTCGAATGAATGGATTTTTCAACATTAAATTGTTACTTTAGTATACCACAAATTCATACGGTGATGCAATACAAAGGCACACATATAAACAATAAAGCAACAACTATAAAGATTTCAAAATCATTAAATTAATTAAAATCAATTTAATTCAAAGTAATTTAAAAGTATTCATTTGAAGATAGTTTTAAAAAATGATTTTTTTTCCAAATTTGCTCACTTTTAAGCTGAATTTTTCTTTTCAGTCCTTTCTTGATCTTTGAGTTGGTATCTTTTTCAGAAGAAAAAGACAAATTTCTGTCATTGCAGAATTTGTTGCTAACTAAATCAGAAGCGAAGTGAACAGACTTGAAATTCGATGGTGTTACATTTTTGTTGTTAGTTACAATGTTTACAATATTGTTACATCCTTCTGTCTGGTTGTCATTGACAACCCACAAGTAAGGAACCTCTTCAAAGACTCCCACTTTGTTACCATCACTGGCATTTGTGTCTTTGTTGAAATCAATTGAATTAAATAATAAGCCATTTCCTCCATCCTTCAGAGTTTCGCCATTATCCTGGTTAGATGGTGCATCCATGAAGGTCCAATCTTCATCTTCCACTTTTAGTTTTTTGTCTTTGTGGAAACCACCATTTTGTTCCAAGATGGCTGAAACCTCTTTCCACGCCGCCGCGTCCACCTCCTCTTCCTTCCATACCCTTCCATCTCCATAGCAACCTGTCAGATCACCAGAGGTGTTGAAAGTGTCCTTGATTACGTCATCAAAAAATGTTTCATGGCCGAAAATGTCTGGAAGTTCTGACGATGATTCCTGCTGAGTCATCATCATCGTGCCGATGTCCCTCATGTCCTCGGTGTTTTGACGGTCCTCGTTCGGAAGACTCGTCTGTAATTCGTATCTTTGACTCGCTTGCTTGCAAGGAGTCTTTGGCAAAGTTTTCATAACGCTCGACACTACCACAGTTGTACATTCTTCGTTCGTGAGTGAATCGAGTTCTGGTAAGTTTAAGATGGCGGTTTCTTGCGGATCTTTTGAATAATCTTTGAACAAATCTTCCCAATTGAAGTGTTCAAAGTTATCTTGCATAGAACGGGACTAAAAAAGCAAAAAGACTTATTGATAAAGATTCTTTGGTCTTTATCAATTCTACTGAAAAGTAGAGAACTCCAGGATTGCTTTTGGACTTTGGAAACTTTGAGAAAGAAGTGATTTAGAAGAAAATAAGTTTTAGACAAATAGGTCAAAAAGTGAAACTTTTTTGAACTTTGGACGGTTTTTCTGATGCAATTTTTAGACGTCTGAGGGATCACAGGGACACCTTGGAAGACTGAAGAGGAAATGATATCGAAGGCATGCCTCGCGTTATAAAGGGACACATTCTATTTTGGGCAATGATGTCACTGTCAAATAAGCTGATTGGTTAATTAGAAAAGCTCTTGTATTTGCTTTAAATAGAACTATTGCACAATATTTCATCGAACGCTAAAATTTTAAAGACTTTTTTTTATTTGAAACTTTTAGAAATTATATTTGAAACATCATTTAATTATTTTTTCTTTTTTGAATTTTTTTTTTCGAACATTTTTTGATTATTTCAAATAATCTTTTATCCCGATTCTTTGCTTAGAAAACTATAACCATTAATTCTCACTCACCTTAAATTGTCAATCTTATGCCATGATCTCTTCTTTTGGCAGAGCAGCATGGAAACTCCCATCTTATGGACGCAAAATGAGCAGCAAGCTTGCCGCCGTTACTCAAACTTCTCCTATCGGTTGGTTCTAAATTATACTTTTTAGTAAATGATGCATCAATGATTTAATATTTTTATATAAATTTTGCTTCTAATCCATTCATAAGTTTTCTTTACTTCGAAAAAAAATTATTTGTAAGCTGTTGTTGTACTTATGACATTTCAGCTGCAACTACTGCTTTTATACTGATTCCTATTGCATTTT
>OX387260.1:4507110-4519610 GCA_947562095.1 Branchellion lobata
CACCGATGGCGTTGTTCAAGTGTTGAGATAGCTGAGAAAACTGTTGTTGTTGTTGTTGGAGTTGTTTTTGTTGTTGTTGCTGCTGCTGTTGTTGATGCTGTTGTTGAAGCTGCTTTTGTTGTTGCTGCTGTTGTTGCAACTTTTGTTGTTGTTGCTGTTGAATTTGTTGCTGTTGTTGTTGTTGTTGTTGTTGTTGAAGTTGCAGCTGTTTTTCCTGTTGTTGCTGTTGTTGGATTTGGAGTTGTTGTTGTTGTTGTTGTTTGAATTGCAAGTGAATCTGTTGTTGTTGTTGCTGTTGCAATTGTTGTTGATGTTGTTGTTGCAAAGCCGTGCTGCTGGCAACAGAGCTGAGCAACAAAAGAGGTGATTGTTGTCGAGAATTGGGGGTTTTCGGTTCAGCCCTCGGCTGATTGGCTGAGAGACGGGGTTCCTTAATGGCAAAGGGCATTCTGTGCTGGCCAATCAGGAAAGGGGTGGTGGGAGGAGTTGTGGTAGTTGCTGGTGGCTGGGGCGCAGAAGTGGTGGTCGGAGTGGCGGTAGTTGGGTGGCCATGGAGTGGCAGAAGAGGCCGGATAAAGCAGTGGGGTGAAGTGGTGGTGGCAATGGAAGTGGCAGGCTGGTTGAGAAGAGGGTTGTTCTGATGAAGTCTGTTGTCGTTGTGGGTGGATAGATTGATGATTTGAACGTTATTGTTGTTGGTGGTGTTGTTGAGTGGCTGTCTGATGAGTTGTTGGGCTTGTTGCATAAGGTTTTGTTGCTGTTGTTGTTGCTGAAGTGGAATCATTTGTTGCTGAAATAGTAGTTGTTGCTGTTGTAGCTGTTGTTGCTGTTGTTGTTGCTGTTGTTGTTGCTGTTGTTGTTGCTGTTGTTGTTGATAGGCAGAGACTTGAGATAACTTATCCTTGATCTTGTTTGACTTGTGTTCCTCCTTCTTCTCCTGCTTGGCCTTCTTCAGGGGTGGCTGAACAGGCTCTGCCTCCTTGAGAAACGCCCCTTTGATATCCGTGTTGATGTTGCTATTGATAGTGTTGTTGTTGATGATGTTGCTGTTTATGTTGTTGTTGATGTTGCTGTTGATGTTGTTGATGTTGCTATTGATGTTGCTGTTGGGACTCAACAACTCAGGAGCCAAGACCAAGAGTGGTTGTTGAGCTTGTGGCTGTTGTTGCTGCTGCTGCTGTTGCAGCTGTTGTTGTAGTTGTTGCAGCTGCTGTTGCTGTTGCAGCTGGTGGGTGAAGGCGAGCTGCTTGGCCGCTGCCTTGCCGGCTGAGTACATGTGCCATTGTTGCAATGTCACTGTCGCACCCGACACCTGGCGAATGTTGTGAAAAATAATGACAATTTCAGAAAACAGCTTCGAATAAGCAAGAAGAAATTGATAGAAGCTAAGTGAAATATTTTTTTCAAAATTATAAATAAGAAAAAAAAATTAAAATAAAAAAAATATTTAGATTGTTTAAAAATTAAAAATCTAATAATAGAATAAAAAATATGCATATAAATAGGTCACCTGGATGAAGTTGGAGGCGAGACTGGCGTTGTCATGGTTGTCAAGGGGAGTATTGTGGATGTTTTGCATCAAGTTGGTGGTGGTGGGGATGGAGGAAGGGGTGGTGGTGGTGGTGGTGGTGGAAAGAGTGGTGGAAGGAAAGGTGGATGAGGTGGTGGTGGTGGTGATGGTTGTTGAAGGAGTGGAAAGGATGGAACAAGAAATGGAAGAGGAAAAAGAAGAAGAGACGGAGGAAGGAAGGGTCGAAGCGCTGGTGGTAGAAGAGAAAGGAAGGTACATGGTGGATAGTGGTTGTGGATAGAAGGTTGAGGTGCTGTGGCTGGAAGACGGCATGAGATGGGTGGATGGTGGGATGAGGTTAGTGGATGAAGGGATGAAGTGGGCGGATGGGGGATGGCTCATAGAGTTGAGAGGAAACTGGCCGATGATGGATGGATGAGATGTGGATGGATGAAGCGCGGATGTGGATAAATGAGGGATGGTTGTTGATGGATACTTGACGGTTGTATGGTGTGTGGTGGGTAGGGGTTGGGTGGTGGTGATATGGTGTGAAGTGGTGGGTAGATAGTGAGTGGTGGGTGCATAGATGGTGGTTTGGGGATGGATGGTTTGATGGTGGGATGTTTGATAAAGCGTTGGCAGGTGGTGAGTGGTGGCATAAGGGGTAGTTAGTGGGTGGGTAGATGCTGAAAGGTGCATGGTGGTTGGATGAGTGGTTGCTGGATGGATTGATGGAGTAGTAGTTAGTGAATGAGTGAAAGAAAGATGAGAAGTGGGTGGATGGGTGCTTGTTGCGTAGGTGGCAGGTAAGTGAGTATCGATTGGAGTTTGGGTAGTAAGTCGGTGAATAGCTGTGGGATGATGGGTGACTGTAGAGTGGGTAGTGGGTGTGTGGATAGACGGGTGGGTAGTTGGAGGGTGGGTTGTTGTTGGGTGGGTAGTGGATGGGTGGGGTGGTTTGCCTCTACCCCTGGCCTTCCTTACTACCTCAGAGGTACGCTCAAAGTTGCCCTTGGCGACGTCATCAATCACCTTATCCATGTTGGATTGCCATGTGGCCTTGGTGCTTTGGAGGGGTGTCGAGACGGTGGTGTGGAGTGTGGATGAATAGATAGTGGACGTGAAGGAGTGAAGAGAAGATGGATGGATAGTAGTGGTGATGGTAGTGGTGCTGGTGGTGGTGGAAGAGTGAAGAGTGGATGGATGGATGGTGGGGGTGAAAGAGTGAGATTGAATGAAAGGTGGTGAGCTGCAAGGGTGGAAAAGCGGAGTGGTGTTGGAAGGGTGTGAAGATGGCGTGGTGAATGGGTGGTGGTGTTTGAGGGGGTGAGAGGTGGGTGTGGTTAAATGGAGTGCCGCTTGGGATTGTGAGATGAATAGCTTTGTAGATGTCACCGCTGCTGATGAAGAAGAAGATGATGATGATGATGATGATGATGATGATGATGATGATGATGATGATGATGATGATGATGATGATGTTAATGAAGATAATAATGTTGATGATGATGTGGTGGATTGTGGCGATGAAAGAGAAGAAGGAATAGATTGAGATGATGAAGGAGAATAAGGTTTGATTTGGTGGAAGCCCAACATTGATTGTGATGAAGAGGAGGATGGTGGTGGTGCTGATGATGATGGTGGCAAGTGAAACGACGGGGCGGATGACGGTAGGGCTGTTTGTGGTGGAAGGTGGTTGAATGAAGAGATGGAGGAAGATAGAAAGAGAGTTGAGGTTTTGGTAATATTATGAGTGAAGGTTGGAGTAGAAGATGATGAAGATGATGATGATGATGCTGATGATGATGATGATGATGATGATGATGATGATGATGATGATGATGATGATGATGGTGTTGATGATAGTGATGATGATGATAATGACAACGATGATGCTGATGATGATGATGGTGTTGATGATAGTGAGGATGATGATGATGATGATGATGATGATGATGATGATGATGATGATGATGATGATGGTGTTGATGATGATGATAATATCGATGATGTAGTTAGCGAGACTGCTGATGAAGTTAATAAAGTAAGAGATGATGATGATGATGATGATGATGATGATGATGATGATGATGGTGATGATGATGATGACGATGATGATGAAGACGCTGGTAATGATGAGGATGAAGACGATGACGTTGGTGGTAATGATAATGATGACGGTGCCGGTAATGATGAAGGCAGAGTAGATGGTGGCGAAGAAGAAGAAAGGTTTTTAGAGATGGAGGAAAGAGAAGCAAAGTCGGAAAACTGAGACGCTTGACTGAAGGTGTGGAAGTGGGTGGGGAAAAGGAGGTTGCTGGTGGTGGTTGTGGTGGAAGAGGAGGTGGTGGATGCGGAAGAGGGGATGTGGAAGAAGTTGGTATGGGGGGGTTGTTGGAAGAGGCTGTGGGTGAGAGAAGAGGCAGTGGTGGTGGCGATGTTGAAGAGGGTGGTGTTCCAGGTTGAAGGGAAAGAGTGCAGGGGGGGTGAGTTGATTTCCTCTCTCACCACATCCCCACCCGTCATCACTTTGCCCCCATCACTACCCACCTTTTCACCACTTTTCACCCTCTCGTCCACCTTCCCCTTTGCAGCGTCTCTTTTCTCGTCGCTTCCCGCCTTCTTCCTTTCTCTAATTCCTTTCTCTTCCTCACCATCTCTCGCCTTCTCACCACCACTACCTCTCACCTCCTCCTTGCCCCATTTGTTGTCTCCACCATCCACCCTACCCCCATCACCCGCAGTTTCCCCCTTTTCACTTTTAATCACCTTCTTCTCGCCATTCTTTCTTTCATCCTTCACACCACCCATCTTTCTCTCACCATCCACCCCTCCACCCATCCTTCTCTCACCATCCATCCCTCCACCCATCCTTCTCTCACCATCCATCCCTCCACCCATCCTTCTCTCACCATCCATCCCTCCACCCATCCTTCTCTCACCATCCATCCCTCCACTCATCCTTCTCTTTCCACCCACTCCTCCACCATCTTCCATCCATCCATCTTTTTCTAATTTATTTAAACCACTTTTATGAGTATCCTTGTCTTTGCGAACGAATTTATTATTACTATTATCATTATTATTGTTATTATTAATATTATTACTACTACTACTACTACTACTATTACTACTACTAATTCTATTCTTATTATTATGCTTTTTATTATTCAACTTATTCCCTTCCTGAGTGACTTCCGGTTTGAAGGACGATATAAAGTGACCGGATGATGAATTTGTTTCCGTATTATCGCTCAAGTATTCATTGTTCCGACCCTCCTCATCATTATCACCACCACTACCACCACCACTACCACCACCGCCATCACTACCATCCCCACCACCACCACTACCACTACCACCACCGCCATCACTACCACCACCACCACCACCACCACCACCACCACCACCACCACTACCACTACCACTGCCATCGTTGTTGTCGTCGTCATCATCACCACCACTTTGTTTCTTTACATCACCACCCGAGACCTTTACAACCTTACCATGCAAACCACCATCCGTACCACCGCCACTAACAATTTTTTCTGCTGTGGTGCTTTTGACTGTGGTAGCAGCCATGTTTGCAGTGGTGGATGTAGTAGTAGTGGCTGTAGCAGTGGTAGCTGTAGCAGTGGTGGCTGTAGCAGTAGTGGCTGTAGCAGTAGTGGCTGTAGCAGTGGTGGCTGTAGTGGTGCTGGGGACTCGAATGTCGGTCGTCATGACAACCGTTTCAAGCACCCCCCCATCACTTTCCTTCTTGACGTCTGCAAGTGGCGAGAAAACCATCTTTGAATCTTCTTCCCTTTTAATTAAGCCGCATTGCTCTGCAGAAGTCACCGCAGCGGCAACAGCACCCTCGAGCTTGACATGGACGGTCGTCATGGCAACTGAAGAGGCCTCCTTGACAACGTCGTCACGGTTCAAAAGGCTGTCTATGGTCTGTTCCATGTCATCGTTGGCGTCATCGTTGCCGTTCTCGAAAACCACGTCGTCTGAAGAACACACCTCCAGCTTGACTGCTCTCTTGACCTCTTCATCCACTGGGCCGCTCACAATGTTCTTGAGCGTCGAGGTGACGTGCAGTGTGGACGAGGGTGTCTTGGAGGAGGAGGAGGAGGAGGAGGAGGAGGAGGAGGAAGAAGATGGCTTCTTGGAGGCGTCACAGGGACTCTTACCAGGGTCCTTGTTGAGGTCGACGTCTTCGAAGCCGGGCAGACAGGAGTCCATCTCAAACTCCATCACGTCGTCCATCATCTCTTCCGCCTCCATTGACAACTTCGATAGCAGCTTCTCATCCTTCTTTGACGTCACGCCACCACCTTCTTCCTCTTCTTCCTCCTCCTCCTCAGCAGCTACGACCCGCTTGACGTCTTTCTGTGACGTGTCCTCTGACGTCGTGATGCCTTCTTTCGACTTGGTCTTTTTGCCTCCCTCTTTTGATGCTTGACTCCTCTCGTGGCCATCTTGACTCTTGACCTGGTTTTTGTTAGATGACGTCATATGGCCACCTTTCCTGACGTCATGGAGCTTCTTCTTGTGACGTGCGTCATCCTTTGACGGAACCTTCTTCCCTCCTCCTCCCCCTCCTCCTCCTCCCCCTCCTCCTCCTCCTCCTCCTCCTCCTCCATTCTTCTCTTCGGCTTCCTTCATCTTCGTACTCTTCATCCTCCCCTCGTCAAGAGCCTCATCCGACGACGAAGAAAACAATTTGCTGCCTTTCACCCGGCCACCCTTGCTCTTCTCACCCTCCCTACCCCTTGCGTCACCAACCACAGCGTCCTTCTCAAAAGCCTCCAGCCTCCGAAGCTGCTTCGACTTCTTCATCTTGCTCACCCCCGTTGAAGTAGTCGTTAATTTCCCTTCCCCTTTCGATTTGCCGTCGTCTTGCTTGACGCGCGTTTCCTTGACGACACCTCGGTCATCATCGTCGTCGTCGTCGTCGTCGTCGTCTTCATCGGAGGAAGAGGAAGAGGAGGCAGAGGATGAGGTGTAGATGTTACGACACCGACCCTTCTTGCTCAATACTCGCTCCTCCTGCCCTCCATCCTTCATGCCGTTGTTCACTCCCCCTTCCCCTTTACAGTGCTTCTTACCCTTCCCCAGGGGCGTCTCCTCGGATGATGAAGAGGAAGACAACGACGATGATCGCTGATGCGTCTTTTGATGGTGTTGCTGCTGCTGTTGCTGCTGCTGTTGCTGCTGCTTCTTCATCATCAGCCTCTTCTTCTTCTTCTTTTTCTTCTTCTTCCTCTTCTTCATCTTGTCCTCCTTCACGTGTTTCGGCTTCTTGTGCTTTTCGTCCTGGTCATCGACGTCATTCTCGTCCTGCGAGGAAGAGGACGACGAAGAGGAAGAGGACGACGAAGAGGATGAAAGCCCTTTGAGGGACTTCTGCCTCTTCAGCGCTGCGGACTTATCTTCGGTACCACTCTCGTCGGAGCTGGAAAACTTGCAAAAGGAATTCCTCATCCTCTTCTTCACCTTGCCCTCCCCCTGGCGAGTAAATTGGGATAGTTGGATTCTAGAATTTAAACGAGTGTTGCCGTGGAGATTTTTTAAAGAGGCCAAAACCACAGGCCAACAATGCAATCCTGACCATGCACTTGCACACGCCCACAAACCTACAAGCCACCACAAACCAACAAACCGTTACGAAAAAAAAAACTCAAACCACAAACCCTCTTCCCTCAAACCACCAACCCCCACCCACCTTATGGGGCTTATCATCGGAGGAAGGGTGTTTGGTGGTGCTGACAGAGCAAGAGGAGCGCCTCTTGACCATGTCGTACATGGAGACATACGGCAGAGAGACGTCATCGCCACCCAACTCCTGGAGCAGAGCCTTAACTTCCCGCTTGTCCTTCTGACAGACGTCCCTAGCCTTGTTGGGGGCTTTTGAGGGGGGTGAAAGGAGTTTGTGTTTGGGAGTTTTTTTGCTTTCGTGGCTCAGTGTGTTGCTAGTGGTGGTGGTGTTGCCGCTGGTGGTGGTTAGACTTCTCTGTTGCTTGTGGGGTGGATTGGGGGTGTGTGGGTGGGATTTGGGTGTTTTGGAGGCGTGAGGAGTGTTTGGGGGATGGCTGGACGGTGGTGCTTTCTTGGTCTTCAGCGCCTCTTTCTTCTTCTCGGGATGCTCTTCCACGCTGGCCTTCCTCACCTTCGCGGTGGTGGCGGTGGTCGAAGTGGCTTCCCCCTTGTGGAGTGGCTTGTGAGGCTTGGGGAGGGTGGTGGATGCAGTGCTTGACTTCTTACCCTCCTCCTTCGACACTCCCTTTGCCTTGACATCCTTGGCAGTCGAGTCGTGGCTCGACTGTTTCGACTTTTTGACGCTCTCCTCATCCGTCCTTGACACCTCCGACTTGAGGTCTTTCCTCTTTCCCTCATCGCTCCTGCCCTTGTCGGAGGTGGCGTTGTTGTGAAGGGGATGGTGGTGGTGGTCAGAGGAACCACCGCTGGTGGTAGTATCTGCCTCTTTTTTCACCTCCATGTGATGGGGCGGGGAGGAGAGGGAGGAGGAGAAGGACTTAGTCTTGTTGGAGGTGGGAGTGGTGTGTGGCTGGCTGGGGTGTTTCTTGTTGGTCGAGTTGCCCACGATCTTCTTACTCTCATTCTTCAACTTGTTCAAATGACTTTTAGACGCGGAGTTAGAAGTATGGTTGTTAGCTAAATTATTACTAGAATTACCGCTAGCGTTACTATTACTATTATTACTACTATTAGTATTGTTAGTACTATTAGTAGTACTACCGCTATTGTTGTTGTTTGAGTGTTGTGAGTTGCTCTTGGGTGTGTTTTTGTGTTTTAGTTCTTTGGAATGTTCGACATCGGTGTCGAGTCGAGCACACTTGTTGTGTTTTGTGGCTTCCGAATCCCCATCAGCCTTCCTCTTGGAGGGGGGATTGAGGGATGGTTGGGTGGTGGAAGGGGTTGTGGGTGTGGTGAGATCGGCGGTGGCGGAGTTGGCGGGATTAGGGGTTGTCGGGGTCGGTAAGAGAGCTGGTTTGTCGTCTTTATGAGGGTGTTTTTTGAGGATTGAAACGGGCGGCGAAGTGAGAGGTTTGGCGGTGGTGGAGACGCTGTTGGAGGCGTTAGAAGGAGGAGCTGAAGGCCACACTCGGAGGCCGGTGGTGGAGTGTTTGGAAGCCTCCTCGAGGGAGGACCACTTAAAGGAGGAGGAGGAAGAGGAGTACGAAGGGGCAGGGGGCGAATTGAGGGCCGAGGAGTGATCAGCTCGGGCTGCCCTGCGAGGATCTCCGGAGGCACAAGAGGAAGAAGAGGAGGAAGAAGAGGATGTCTTGGCTGAGAATGCTGTTCCTCGAGGAGGATCAAAAGAGCTCTGCGACAGCAGGTGGGGCACCGCTTTGTCGATCGGGGTGAGTGGAGCGTGGAAGATGGAAGACGATCTGGTGAAGAAAGATGATCGGGGGGTGGTGGTGGAAAGGTGAAGAGAAGTGGTGGAGATGGCTGGGTCGCCTTGTAGAACTCCGATGGAGGTCTTAAGAGGCACACTTGGGTGCGTGTCACTTTGCAACGGAATCCTGTTGAGCATCTCGAGACGCTTGGAGTCCTGGTCAAAGATACTGCTCCTGGAAAGGAAGATCTTAGCGAGGTCCGAAGGCTCGGGTCTGAATGGAGACTCGAGACTTGCTGAGAGGGGTGTGGTGCCGGAGAGGGTGGTGAAGACGGTGTGCGAGGTGGTGAGAGGATCTCGACGGTGTCGCTTGTACTTTTCTCGGTAGTCGAGGCAGAGTGTTGACGAGGGGGTGGTGCTGTTGGCAGAAGTGGTGGAATGGTCGGCGTTGAAGTTAATGATGGACGAAGAGGAAGGTAGTCGAGATACGCCCTGTTGTATCTTGCTCAGCTTCTCGTCCAGCAGTCGTATGCGCTCCTCCAAGGAATTGGAAATGTCCTCCGTGCTCTCCTCGGCGTTTTCGTGAGAGTTGTCTTGTTTCGCTGTTGTTTCTGTTGTTGTTGTTGTTGTAGGTGTTACTGTGGTTGTTGTTGCAGTTGTTGCTGCTGCTGCTGCTGCTGCTGCTGCTATAATAGTAGTCGTTGTTGTAGCCGTTATTGTTGTTGTTACTAGTGACGCTATTGTAGTAGTAGTTGTCGTCGTCGTTGTTGTTGCTGTTGAGGAACCATTGATATTAGTTGTTGGCGTGGTAGAAGTAGTAGTGGTGGTAGTATTAGTTGTGGAGGTGTGTTTTTCAGAAGTGACAACAGCAGCCGCGACAAGGGGCTGGTCGGTGGTGGGAGGAACGGCCTTTTCCTCTTCTTGACCGACCTCTTTGCTCCCATCGACCTTGGGAGCCTGTTCCGATGACTCGGAGAGAGTACGAAGGGTGGTGATGGGGGGTGAGAGGAGGGGTGAGATGGTTTCTGCCAGCGCTGGAGCAAGGAGACTTTTAGGTCCCGGGGTGGTGGGAGTCTTGGGGGTTTTGGGAGTGGTGGGTGGGGGAAGAGAGGACTTCTTGCGGAGAGCTGGCAGATCAAAGGCGAACCTCGGCAGAGGCAGACACATCACCTCCCTCACCTTCTTCTCCTTGCCCATGTAGCGCGGTTCTGTGGGCTTGTTGCCTTCGACACCACTCTCGGATGCTTCCTTGGGAGTGGTGGTGGTGGCGGTGGGTGCTGTACCTTCAGAAGCCCCCACGTCGAGGTTCTTGGTGGGGATGGGGGTGGATTGAGGGGGCTCAGAAGATGGGGGTGGCTTGGTCGACTCCTGGGACCCACCCTTGCCCTTCCTCTCATCCCCCTCTGGCAACAATTCATTGCTACTGACGTCAGACGCGGGGGAGTACCTGAGGTCGACTGGGGCGATGGTCTGTACAGTCTCCTTATTGGACGACTTCAACTTTGACTTTGACTTCTCACCCCGCGAGACCTTCTTCTGCTTGCTCGACGCCTCGATGACCTTGACATCGGCCGCTTTGGTCTTGACGCCCTTCGACTTGTAGGCGTCATCCGAGAAGTTCTTTCTGCCACCGCCGTCATCGTCTTGTTCCATGGCGTTCAACATCTCAAGAAGCTTCTGCTTCTTCTTCTCCAAGTCGGTCACCTCGTCATTGCCTCGAGCATCCACCTTCGAGTCGACACTTTCGACCGAGGAAGAGGAAGAAGATGACAAAATCGACGGTGATGATGATGATGAAATGATGGACGGCGAAGTGGGTGAGTGCTTTCCTTTTTTGCCGTTCTTTTTCCTGGCCGCTTTCACTCCATCTTTCAGGTTCTTCTTCTTTGCCATGCCAACCGCCTTCATCGTCATCGAATCCTTCTTCACGTGTCGACCTGCCACTTCGGCCTTCACCTTGAAGCCCTCTGACTCACCCCACGACTCTGCGTTGCTCTCGCCCTTCGAGAATTCCGAGTGCGACGACTTGTGTCGCTTGCGTCCCTTTGGCATGGACGCCCCCAGCGAATTGTGGACCGACCCGTGCACACCTCGTCGAGTCTCCTTGCTTCGATGACTCTTGTGTCGTGACTTCTTCTTATCCCTCAAGCCCGACGAGGTGATGGAAGAGTCGTCGTCGAAGCTTTCCTCCTTAACGACCCCTCCCGAGCTCTCCCTGAACACCCCACGGTGGTTCTCCACCGACAAGCTCCGCTCCCCTCTCCCCCCCTCCTTCTCGTACACCGCGTCGTAGTTCTTGAAAGTGCGACCAAGAAAGCTCCTGTGGAGAATGAAAGGTTGATATTTAAATTTTTTTATTGAATTTTTTAAAAATTTAAATTTTTTTCCTTTGGGGTTTGAAATAACACCCACCACCCCACCATCCTCCCCCTCCCATCCTCCACCAACTATCAACGCCCCAGCTAACAACACCATCTTACACCAACCTCACCATATTCCACAACCCACTCACTCACCCACCAACCCATAACACTATCCCACTCATCCTTAACACCACCTTCAACACCCACCCTCAACACCCACCCCACCCATTCCACCCATTTCACCCACCCTCAACACCCACCCCACCCATTCCGCCCACTTCACCCACCCTTCTCTGCGAGCCTCATATCCGTCATAGAATGCGACGTTGCATCTCACAGCACTGCCTCTTACGCCACCTGCCCCATAGAAACCACTGCGACCCCCATTGTAAACACCCCGGGTGGAAGAGGCTGACAAACTTCCCCCTTCGTAGTGGTAGTACCGACCCCCTCTCGAACCACCGCCACCGCCACCACCGCCACCACCGCCACCACCGCCACCGCCACCGCTTTCAAACAGCGGCCACTGTCTAGGGTAGTCGATGGAATTGAACGAGGGGACGGACCTACCCTCTGGTCGGTCTCCCGGACCAAGCTGTCCGGTCTGTTCCATCGAGTCGAGGAAAGAACTCTGACAGTCCCGAGAGGCGAAGTCGATCTGGAGACGGCGACCATTGATGACACGGCCTCTCAAGTCGTTGATGGCCACCACGGCCTGGTCCACGTGCTCAAAGAAGGCCAGCGCTCGCTCCGTGCGACGATCGATATACAGTGCCGTCACGTGCCCTAGCAAACTCAAGTGGTGGCCTGGTGGAAGGGTTTTTTGTGGTTTTGTGTGTGTGTGTGTGTGTGTGTGTGTGTGTGTGTGTGTGTGTGTGTGTATGTTTGGAAGGTGGAGGGGGGGGGGGGTGACGAACCTGCCAGGTGCTTCTCGGAGGTGGAGTGATCAATGCCTTCCATCCATATGCATGGAGTCGGCATGCTCTTGCCGAAGCCCACCTGAGAATTATGGGTGAAGAATTTGAATATAAACTTGAATAAGTCGATAATTAGTTTAATAAATGAAATAATTATTTAAATAAGTGAGTGAAATAGGATAATTAATTGAATAAGTGAATAAAAAAAAAATTAAAATGAATAAAAAATGATTAATTTTAATTTACTTCAAATAAAAACGAATAAATTGAATGGAAGGAGGGAGGGAGGGAGGAAGGAAGGAAGGAAGGAAGGAAGGAAGGAAGGAAGGAAAGAAGGAAGGAAGGAAAGAAGGAAAGAA
>OX387260.1:4521321-4526321 GCA_947562095.1 Branchellion lobata
TTTGTACCTGCGGCATAACGATTGGCCTGTTCCGCTGTGAACTGTGATCGGGTGAGCCAGGTTTGAGTTCTAAAAGCGGCAACTCAATTGAAGTACAGATGCCGTCCTAGAGTGTCCAGTCCTCTAGTGGCCCACAGCGAGTGAAACCGTTTCCATGGGAGCGCCTTTGAACGTAGTGCTGAAGGGCGCGTTACACATGTCTTGATTAGATTAGATTAGATTAGATTAGATTAGATTAGATTAGATTAGATTAGATTAGATTAGATTAGATTAGATTAGATTAGATTAGATTAGATTAGATTAGATTAGATTAGATTAGATTAGATTAGATTAGATTAGATTAGATTAGATTAGATTAGATTAGATTAGATTAGATTAGATTAGATTAGATTAGATTAGATTAGATTAGATTAGATTAGATTAGATTAGATTAGATTAGATTAGATTAGATTAGATTAGATTAGATTAGATTAGATTAGATTAGATTAGATTAGATTAGATTAGATTAGATTAGATTAGATTAGATTAGATTAGATTAGATTAGATTAGATTAGATTAGATTAGATTAGATTAGATTAGATTAGATTAGATTAGATTAGATTAGATTAGATTAGATTAGATTAGATTAGATTAGATTAGATTAGATTAGATTAGATTAGATTAGATTAGATTAGATTAGATTAGATTAGATTAGATTAGATTAGATTAGATTAGATTAGATTAGATTAGATTAGATTAGATTAGATTAGATTAGATTAGATTAGATTAGATTAGATTAGATTAGATTAGATTAGATTAGATTAGATTAGATTAGATTAGATTAGATTAGATTAGATTAGATTAGATTAGATTAGATTAGATTAGATTAGATTAGATTAGATTAGATTAGATTAGATTAGATTAGATTAGATTAGATTCAGTATAAGGGTATTTTGCATCAGTTCATTCATTTTCTTTTCAAGTAAAAAAAACTTAACTATGAAAAAATAGCCACAGGAGTATTTTTTTTTATTTTTAACAAAATCACAAAAAAAATGTGTACTAAAAAAATTTTTTTATTGAAAAAAATAACAAAAGAAAAAATGAACTAAAAATAGTTTTTGTCATGAAAAATTTTCAACGTGGAATTTTTTTTCTCAATATAATCACCATGAAAGGTTTTGCTTGAAAATAATTATTGAAAAAAAAAAAGAAAAAAGAAAAAAATCATTTGAATTGTTTTTATTAAAAAAAACTGAAAAATAAAAAAAAAATTGCAAAAAAATTTAAGAGAGTTTTTTTCATAATAAGCGAATTTCAATAAGAAAAAGTCTTTTGCTAGAACAAACACAGACTAAGAAGCAATCAAGGGCTAAGTTAGAAAAAAATTTCGGTAAAACTGAGTTTTTAGTAGTTTACGAGAGTTTAACAACGAGGTTGACGAGCGGAGACTGTGTGGAAGGGAGTTCCATAGGTCAGGGGCAGTATGGGAGAAAGAGCGATGAACGAAGAGGTTTGAAGAAACAGGCTGATGCAACAGGGGGCCGGATTGAGAGGATCTAAGTGATTCATGGTGGGGTCGAATAGAGAGAAGATCATGTTAGTAAGCTGGTTTGATATTACAAAAAAAAAATTAATATTAAAATAAATAAAAATAATAAAAATAATAATAATAATAATAATAATAATAATAATAATAATAATAATAATAATAATAATAATAATAATAATAATAATAATAATAATAATAATAATAATAATAATAATAATAATAATAATAATAATAATAATAATAATAATAATAATAATAATAATAATAATAATAATAATAATAATAATAATAATAATAATAATAATAAAAATAATAATAATAATAATAATAATAATAATAATAATAATAATAATAATAATAATAATAATAATAATAATAATAATAATAATAATAATAATAATAATAATAATAAAAATAAAAATAATAATAATAATAATAATAATAATAATAATAATAATAATAAGAAAAATACTTTTTCACTTCTGGTTCAGCCTCGTGTTCTTACGACTTTGTACTTGCGGTTTAAAAGTTCATAAAGTTTTAATTCAGAAAAAAATGAAAAATAAAAAGTTGAATAGATTTTGAGGCATTTAAAATATAAGATTATAAAATGCAATTCCAATTAAAATAAAATTTAATTTATAATTTCACTTTTAACTACAGAAACGTCATCATAAAACAATTATACGTGTTTTTGAATTTTTATTTTTGATTTCAGTAGTCTGCGATCCTTTTTTGAGTAGATTAAGTTGTGGTGTCTGCTCGCTTGCAAGATGATGCTCATGAACTCCGAGTAAGCAGTAGTTATCAACAATAATCTATTAATCTAATCTAATCTAATCTAATCAAATCATTGTATTGTATTGTTTTGTATTGTATTATATTGTATTGTATTGTATTGTATTGTATTGTCTTTCATTCAATTATATTGTATTGTATTATATTGTATTATATTTGTAGCCCTCGAATGAAAGTCCAGAAATCTCCTTCAAACACAATAATCAAACATTTTTTAAATTCAAAGCCACATCTTCATCATAACTCGAACTTAAGCGCCCCCGATGCAACCTTGCTTGCAAACTGTGCGCTATAAAATGTTGTTGTTTATTCATTCATTCAAAAAGAGTAAAAAAATTAAGTTAAATTTTATTATAAATTAATCGTAATAAAATTTTTTGACTCAAAATGAATTCACTTCGTCAAAATCAATTGAATCTAATCAAAACACATTTGAGGCATTTCCGTGAAAAACAAATGAAAAACAATTTTTATTTCTAAAAAAACGTTTTTAATTGGAAAATGTTAAGTATTATTCGCCAGAGGGCACCCGTCAAAGAGCAAGATCGAAGCGTACCTGGCAGACTTCAGTCGTTCGATCATCATGACCAAGAAAGACAAGGACTATATACTGGCGGTGGAAGAAGAACTGAGGAACAAGAGAGAGGTTGAGAAAGGAGGAGAGGGGAGAAGGAGAGAGAGGTTGAAGAGGGAGAGAGGGGAGAAGGAGAGAGAGGTTGAGGAGAGAAGAGAGGGGAGAAGAGAGAGAGGTTGAGAAGGGAGGAGAGGGGAGAAGGAAAGAGAGAGAGGTTGAGAAGGGAGGAGAGGGGAGAAGGAGAGAGAGAGAGAGGTTGAGAAGGGAGGAGAGGGGAGAAGAAAAGAGAGAGAGGTTGAGAAGGGAGGAGAGGGGAGAAGGAGAGAGAGGTTGAGGAGGGAGGAGAGGGGAGAAGGAAAGAGAGAGAGGTTGAGAAGGGAGGAGAGGGGAGAAGGAGAAAGAGGTTGAAGAGGGAGGAGAGGGGAGAAGGAAAGAGAGAGGTTGAGAAGGGAGGAGAGGGGAGAAGGAGAAAGAGGTTGAAGAGGGAGGAGAGGGGAGAAGAAGAGAGAGAGGTTGAAGAGGGAGGAGAGGGGAGAAGGAAAGAGAGAGGTTGAGAAGGGAGGAGAGGGGAGAAGGAGAGAGAGAGAGGTTGAGGAGGGAGAAGAGGGGAGAAGAAGAGAGAGAGAGGTTGAGGAGGGAAGAGAAGGGAGAAGAAAAGAGAGGTTGAGGAGGGAAGAGAGGGGGAGTTGAAGTTGAAAAAAGAAAAAGAAGATGGAAAAAAAAGTTGAAAAAGAAGAGTGGAGAAATGGGAAGAAAGTGAAAAAAAAAGAAAATAAAAAGAAAGAATGAAGGAAAGAAGGGAAAAAGTAGGAAAGGTAAAGAGGAAAAACAACACCAACAGGACAACAACAACACCAAAAAAATAACAACACCACCAGTAACACAACACCAACAACAACAATAACAACAAGACAACCACAACAACAACAACAACACCAACATAACAAAACAACAACAACACCACCAACAACAACACAACACCACCACCAACAATAAAAAACAACAACAACAACACCACCACCAACAATAACAACAACACCACCACCCAGGAAGAAGAAAAAATGTTGTACAAGAAGTACCAGTTGGCGGAACACAAGAGGGTGCAGCAGATGCTTGACAAGGGACAGGCCAAGTACACAGAGCTTATGCCCCAGGAGGTGTGTGTGTGTGTGTGTGTGTTTGTGTGTGTGTGTGTGTGTGTGTGTGTGTGTGTGTGTGTGTGTGTGTGTGTGTGTGTGTGTGTGTGTGTGTGTGTGTGTGTGTGTGTGTGTGTGTGTGTGTGTGTGTGTGTGTGTGTGTGTGTGTGTGTGTCGATATCACTCACACTCTCCTCCTCGAAGGTCAAACAGTTCAAACTGCTCCATGGAGAAGAATCTGAAGAGGTCATTTCATTTTTTTCTCATTATCTTTTTTCCTTCTTTTCTTTTTCCTCTCAAACAACCCTCTTCCTTACCAATCAACGTTTCAATCCTTCATTAGAAATCTAAACCCGCTCATGAAAAGGTTTTCAAAGATACTCAAACACCACCAAAAAACTCTCAAAAAACCATAAACTCCCAAACTAATCACCAAAAAACTCTCTCAAAAAACCATAAACTCCCAAACTAATCACCAAAAAGCCCTTTATGAAACCTCAAAAAAACCCAAAAAATATCAAATAATTTTTCCACAAAACCTTCAAAACCCTTCTATGAAACATAAAAACTGTCCAATAAAAACCCTCAAAACCCCCTATAAAATCCCCCACAAACCCCCCTCCCCCATAAAGCCCCTTTTGAAACCACAAAAGTTCCCCATGAAACCCCAAAAAAGCTTTTCATAAACCCCCATAAAACCCCCCATAAAACCCTCCTAAAACCCCCTTTAAACCGCCATGAAACCTCCATAAAACCCCCATAAAATCCCCATAAAACCCCCATGAAACCCCCATAAAATCCCCATAAAACCCCCATGAAACCCCGATAAAACCCCCATAAAACCCCCATTAAACCGCCATAAAACCTCTATAAAACCCCCATTAAACCTCCATAAAACCCCCATAAAACTCCCATAAAACCCCCATAAAACCCCCATAAAACCCCCATGAAACCCCCATTA
>OX387260.1:4543821-4546321 GCA_947562095.1 Branchellion lobata
TCTCCTTTTTCTTTCATTCATTTTTGTTTCTGCCTCTTCCTTCCATCCATCTTTTTTCCCCATTTCTCTTCACCAGTTTCCTTTTTCTCCTTCTATCGTCCCCCCTTCTTTATTTTCTTTTCTTTTTCCTCTTTCTCCTCCTCCCTCTCCTCTTTCTTCTTCTCTCCTCCCTTATTTTTTTTTCTTATTTTTCTCTATCCTCTTTCTCTTCTTCCCTTTTCTCCTCCTCCTTCTTCCCTTCCTCCTTTCCCCCCTCCTCCTTTCCCCCCTCCTCCTTTCCCCTCATTCTTCTTCCCTTTTTTCCTCCTCCTTCTTTCCCTCCTCCTTTCCCCTCATCCTTCTTTCCTTCCTCCTCCTTCTTTCCTTCCTCTTTTTTCTGTTTTTTTCTTATCTCTCTTCTTTTCCCCCTCTTTTTCCCCCCTCCCCCCCCCCCCTCTCCCTTTTCTCCCTCTCTCTCTTTTTTCTCCTTCTTCTTCCCCCCTTCGCTCCATCTTTTTCCCTCTCTTTTCTCTCTTTTCCCCTTCCTCCCTTCCTTCCTTCTTTCTTTTTATTTCTTTTTACCCCTTCCTTTCTTCCCTCCCTCTCTTCTTTTTCCCCTTTCTTATCCCCCTTCCCCCTCCCCCTCCCTATCCCTCCTCCCCCCCCTCCCTATCCCTCCTCCCCCCCCTCCCTATCCTTCCCCCCCCCCCTCCTCTATCCCTCCCCACCCACCTACAACAGTCCAATTATTGGCCTTAACGACAAGATGCTGAGCGTTGATAGAGATGGAATAAATGATGTAGATTGTCTATCGGACGAAATCTAAAAGAATTTTTCTCGTCCCGCTGGGTCCTCAATATTCTTTGCTCCATTTTTTTGTCTATGCTTTAAAGGCACGTTTGAGAGACATTTTTTGATTTAAATGGCGCGCTGAAAAATTATATTTTATTTTTATAATCATTTAGAAATATTTAAATATTTATTAAATTAGAATTGAATTATTAGGTTTATTAAATTATAATTTAATTATTAGGTTTATTAAAGTATACTTTAAGTATTAGGTTTATTAAATTATAATTTAATTATGAAAATTATATAAAATAATAAAATATTTCGTTCAATTGAAATGTATAGAGTTGATTGAACTGAAAAGTTATTTTTGTGTTTAAGAAATGCAAGCAACGGAAATGAAGTCTTGGTCTTCGAAGGGAAGCGGCGCCACCCCAAAACCACCACAAACCACCATAAAACACCAAAAACCACCATAAACGACCTCAAACCACCATAAAACACCACAAACGACCCCAAACCACCATAAAACACCACAAACCACCATACAACACCACGAAACGCCATAAAA
This sequence comes from Branchellion lobata, assembly GCA_947562095.1. Taxonomy (NCBI): domain Eukaryota; kingdom Metazoa; phylum Annelida; class Clitellata; order Hirudinida; family Piscicolidae; genus Branchellion; species Branchellion lobata. The sequence continues at coordinate 4,545,161 of OX387260.1, forward strand.
CACCACAAACCACCATAAAAACCACAAACCACCATAAAACACCACAAATCACCATAAAACACCACAAACCACCATGAAACACCACAAACCACCATAAAACACCACAAAACGCCATAAAACACCATAAACGACCCCAAACCACACAAAAGACCACAAACCACCATAAAACACCACAAACCACCATAAAACACCATAAACCACCATAAAACACCACAAACCCCCATAAAACACCACAAACCAGCAAAAAAGACCACAAACCACCATAAAACATCACAAACCACCATGAAACACCACAAACCACCATAAAACACCACAAACCACCATAAAAACCACAAACCACCATAAAACACCACAAACCACCATAAAACACTACAAACCACCATAAAACACCACAGACCACCATAAAAATCACAAACCACCATAAAACACCACAAACCACCATAAAAACCACAGACCACCATAAAACACCACAAACCACCATAAAACACTACAAACCACCATAAAACACCACAGACCACTATAAAACACCACAAACCACCATAAAAATCACAAACCACCATAAAACAGCACAACCCACCATAAAACACCACAAACCACCATAAAACACCACAAACCACCAAAAAACACCACAAACCACCATAAGACACCACAAACCACAACCAAAAACTAATCTAACCTTACTAATCTAATCAATGCATTTTTATAGCGCTGACTCCACACTGTTCAAGCGCTCAAGAAACTACATCGAACCTCCACAAACCACCACAAACCATCGCAAACCACCACCGCAAACAACCACAAACCATCACCACAAACAAACACAAACAAACAAAAACCATCACCACAAACAAACACAAACCACCACAAACCACCACAGCAAACAACTGCAAACTACAGCCGCAAACAACCACAAACCACCACAAACTACCAATAAAAACCACCAAAAACCCCCATAAAACAGCACAAACCACCATAAAACATCACAAGCCACTAAAAATTACCAAAAGCGACTAAAAAACATCATTACCAAAATACTTCAAAACCACCAAAAAACACAAACAACCACCACCAACCACCACTAACCACCAACCACCACTAACCACCAACCACCACTAACCACCAACCACTAAAAACCGCAAAAACCGCCATAAACAGCCAACA
>OX387260.1:4548821-4553821 GCA_947562095.1 Branchellion lobata
TATCACCACCACCATCATCACTAACACCGCCACTATCACCACCACTACCCCCACCACCATCACTCCTCACTCCTACAACCACACTTCCACCATCCTCAATCTTCCTTCATTCCTCCTTTCAGTATTCCTTCACTCCTCTTTACTTCTCACCCAACCCCTCTAACTCTTCCCCCAATCACCCCTTACTCCTCCCCTAATCACCCCTTACTCCTCCCTTAATCCTTCTTACTCCCCACCCAATCTTTTTAACTCCTCCCTTAATCACCCCTTACTCCTCCCTTAATCCTTCTTACTCTCCACCCAATCTTTCTAACTCCTCCCCCAACCCCCCTTAATCTTCACCCAATTACACCCATCTTCTCAATAATCATCCAAGCGACAAAACCATGAGTCTTTAGACTCACCTTTTGCGAAAACTCACGTGCACAAAGAACAAATTTGGAAGGTTTCTCTCGTGTGTGCGTGCACATGTGTTCGTGCACGTGTGTTCGTGCACGTGTGTGCGTGCACATGTGTTCGTGCACGTGTGTGCGTGCACATGTGTTCGTGCACGTGTGTGCGTGCACATGTGTTCGTGCGCGTGTGTGCTTTGAGGCTACCATTTTGCGAACTTTTTTCCTAACACACCATACACTTATAGGGTGTTTCCCCGTATGCATACGTCTGTGTACGTGAAGACTGTTGCGGTACGCAAAGGTAGAACCACAGACCGCACACTGATACGGGCGCTCTCATGTGTATCCTTGCGTGCACGTTGAGTTGCCTTTTGAGCAAAAGACACGTCACAAACGTCACATCCGCAAGGTTCGTTGCTCATCGCAGACAAGTTCGGTGCTTAATGTTTTTTTTTATTATTATTATTTCATTATTATTTTTTTTTTTTTAATTATTATTTTTTTATTTATTTGCAAACACTTATGGGCGTTGTTGGTTCGGATAAATTTTCTTGCTCGTCCAAACACATTGCGGTGCCGCCCGATAAGTTTTAAAAATAATTCGATACATTGTAAATTCACTTTTAGATAAACAGGGCATAATTTAAGAATTGATTTGTGTATAAATAAATAAATAAAAAAAATAAAATGAAAAAGATCAAAAATTTAAAAAAAAATAAAATGAAAAAGATCAAAAATTAAAAAAAAATAAAATGAAAAAGATCAAAAAATTAAAAAAAAAAAAAAGGTTGCAATACACATATATTTTGTCGGAATGAAGCTAGAAAAAAAAGACAAATACATTGATAGATTGAACCCATGACTTGACATTTTCGAGCGCTTTTGAACAGTGTGGAATCAGCGCTATACAAATGATTCGATGAGATTAGATTAGATTAACGAGCATGCAGAGAATATTTATTGTTCATGGAAAAAACTAATCACATCCAACATGCCAACGAAGCAAACAAAGGCGAGCGTGAAGATGAGGAGGATGACAGGGGATAGGAGGCTGTAGACGGACCATATGCTGACACAGAGGCTGGTGGGGTGTGGTTATTAAATTAATTTTGATAAGGTGAGTATTTAATTAAATTTAATGAGATGAGTCTTTAATTAAATTTAATGAGGTGAGTATTTAATTAAATTTAATGAGGTGAGTATTTAATTTATTTTAGTAATGTGAGTATATAAAGTGGAGTAAAAAGAGTACAAAAAATAAATTGGAAAAATAGAAACTGGAAAGAAAAAATAAATTGGAAAAATAGAAACTGGAAAGAAAAAATAAATTGGAAAAATAGAAACTGGAAAGAAAAAATAAATTGGAAAAATATAAACTGGAAAGAAAAAATAAATTGGAAAAATATAAACTGGAAAGAAAAAATAAATTGGAAAAATAGAAACTGGAAAGAAAAAATAAATTGGAAGTTATAGTGATTGGAAATAGATAATAAATCAAATTTAATGATCACTGAGAAATTGAACATATCACTAATTTCTCAACAAAATCAGGCAATCTTGCATTATTACCATATTTCAAGAAGGACAATAGATGCTGTGGCAATGGGAATTGCATAAGGGTAGTGATGGCTCCAATCATCTGAGGTGATTCCTTGGAGGAAGGAACAGTAGAAAACCAAAAAGATGAAGGCACAACTAGTTGTGGAAAAAAAGAATAAAGCTGCAGCAAGCCAACTCCTGGAAATTTTCATTTTTTTATTTATTAAAAATTAAAATTTTTGTGAATTACTTATTCAAAAAATAAAATTATTAACCTGTCGATTTCGGCACGGTACATTAATGTAGGGATAAAGTCAGTGGCGTAACAGACGAGTACTGCAATGATGACCCATGCAACTCTCTCGAAAGTTATTATGTCCCACAGTTTTCTCGGCTTTTTACGTCGTTCCTTGTCATTTATATCAACTTCTGTTGGTACAACGGCTCCTTCTTCGGTCCCTGTTAACGAAAAAAATAAAAATCAAAGATTTTACATGTAAAATAAATTTAAAAAAACTAGCCCGAAAAATCGTCTATCAGACGATATCTTGCGTCTGCCATTCTTAGAATAAATGGATTTTAGAGACCTATAATCGATTCGAAACTTAATTGGAGTCTCCTTTTAAATACTAAAATTTCATCTATATTAGTTTTGAAGTTGTGACAAACTCACTTTTTAAATTAATTTTTCAAATAAATGAAACAATTTTTTCAATAAAAATAATTTTTTAAAAATAAATGAAATAATTTAAAACTGAAACTACGACAGAATCTTAAAGCACTTCGGCTACTCTAATTTAATGAAATTTCCATCTGAAAAGCAAAAATGGCGGGGATAGATGATGTTGATACGCTAATTAAGTTGATACGGAAAACTTTCATAACTTGTGACAACACCGGAATAAGCGAAGAAGTGTTGATGGGAGAAGGAAATGAATGGGTTTTTTCCGATGACAGGTTGACCTATATGTGAAATCTTACTTGCAAACTCAACTAACAAAGTATTCAAACTTTTTCTTTCAATTTGTAAAAAACTTGTTAAAATTTTTATTAGTTCTAAACGAAACTTGATTGCATTTTGATCTCCGACATGAACGTCAGCTCTGCAGACTCTTGTTCCGAATCCCCAACTCCACACCAAAGACGCCATTCTCCAGACATTGTCTTCCCAAAAGGTTTGCAAAATGAAGTTTGCGAAAGAGATGTTTTGTTGGACGCCATTGATTTCTATTTTACATTATATTTTTTCAAAATAACTTTTTTTGTAAAAGAATTCACATTCAACCATTTACAAAAAAAAATGGTCAATGAATTCACTCATTCATAGGAAAAAAATTCAAGCCTGGAATGAAAGCAAAGGAAAGAGATGAAGAGGGAAAAAGAAAAGAAAAAGAAGAAAAAGAAACAAAAATTAATAAATTTGACCTAAAAAAAAGTGAATTATAGTATTCAATGGCCTAATTGTTTCATTTGGCGCTAATTAATTATTTTTTTAATTAATCCATGAGTCACATTTATGAATAAATTAACATCTTATTAATTTTTAATCAATTACATTTAATTTATTTATGTTTTTTTTTTTTCAAATTGGCAGATGAGTCAACGAGAAAAGGCAGCAAAGAAACTGATGGACTCACAGAGAGGCTACAACACATGCAAAATACATTATCAAAAATGTCTACAAACGACCGAAAAGATAGGATGGGCGAGAAAAAAGGGGTAAAAAAGGGGGGGATGATGAAGGATGAAGGAGGGGTAACAAATGGGGAGCTGGTGGGGGAGGGAGGAGGGGAGAGGGAGGGTGGTTTGGTGGAAGAGGAAGGAGGAGGGGAAAGGAAGGGTAGTATGGGGGGGGAAGGAAGAATGGGGAGGAAAGGTGGTTTTGTGGGAGAAGGAGGAGGGGGGAGGAAAGGTGGTTTTGTGGGGGAGGGAGGAGGGGGGAAGAAGGGTGGTATGATGGGGGAGGGAGGAGGGGGGAGGAAGGGTGATATGATGGGGGAGGGAGGAGGGGGGAGGAAGGGTGATATGATGGGGGAGGGAGGAGGGGAGAGGAAGGGTGATATGATGGGGGAGGGAGGAGGGGGGAAGAAGGGTGATGTGATGGGGGAGGGAGGAGGGGGGAGGAAGGGTGGGCTGTTGGCGATGATGAAGGAACACGACAAACTGGTCAAAGGCAGTCCTTGGGGCAAATACTCGGGTCTGGATGCCCTCGAGGTTCATTCTGTTTGTGTCATTTGTATTGTTTTGTTTTTCATTCATTGTTTGTATTTTAATTTTTGTATGTTTTATTTTTGTTTTGTTTTTAAGAAAGGTATGCCACTATCAAAATTTTTCTAAAGTTACTCAAAACTAATTATAATTCATACTCTATAATAACTCTATAATTTCATTCAACCTTCTCCACAGAGTGGTGGTGTCAAAACATTTCTGATCCATCCCACCATGTCGAGCAACAACCACCCATTTCCGGTCACTATGGCAACCACCGATGACGTCAACGTTATCGACTTCATCGGACTGGTGTGCTGGAGGTACTTCCTTCTCGACAATCAACCGCCCCTCAGGTTGTTATGGTGACGTCACATTGTCATGGTGACAATAATATATAATAGGTATGATGACGTCATGTTAACACAGCTGTCATGCAACGTTGGTGTGATTATGTCATATGTTTGTGTTTTTATTGCTTTCAGTCATCATCTTCATCATTATCACTACTTCTTCATCACTCTTGCTATCACCAACACCATCATTACCACACCTCCACCACCATCACAACGCCCCGACTTTAATCACCAACCACAATCACCACAAAACCACCATCACAAAACCACAACACCACCATCACAATCAACACACCACCATCACACCCCACCACCATCACACACCACCACCATCACATCCCACCACCAGTGAGAGCCATCCAAGCAAGTACAGCCTCTTGATGGCGGACAGTGGAGGTCACGTGGACTGGGACCTACCCCCCCTGGACCACCACCAACCTATCTCCAAGTTTTCGTTCAACCACCTGGCCCTGGTTCGAAACCCGCCCAACGCCCGTGAAAT
>OX387260.1:4558821-4561321 GCA_947562095.1 Branchellion lobata
TGTGTAGGTTTGGTAGAAGTTTTTAATTTACGAATATTTAAAATTTAATTTTTTATAATTAAATACAATTATAATTAAATACAATTATAATTAAATACAATTAAAATTAAATACAATTATAATTAAATACAATTATAACTAAATACAATTAAAGTACAAACATTTACAGCCTTCCATCGTACTTGAGGTTATCCATCAAGGCGTGGGGAACAGGTTTATATTTAAGAGATTATTGATGTAAAGTGAGGTAGTGATGTAGAGTGGGGTAGCGATGTAGTGTGAGGTTGTGATGTAGAGGGGGATAGCGATGTAGTGTGAGGTAGCGATGTAGAGTGGGTTAGTGATGTAGTGTGAGGTAGTGATGTAGATTGAAGTAGTGAAGTAGAGTGAGGTAGTGATGTAGAGTGAGGTAGCGATGTAGAGTGGGATAGCGATGTAGAGTGGGGTAGTAATGTAGAGTGGGGTAGTGATGTAGAGTGGGATAGCAATGTAGAGTGAGGTAGCGATGTAGAGCGAGGTAGTGATGTAGAGTGGGGTAGCGATGTAGAACGAGGCACACACGCATTGGATCGAATAAGCTTTTAAATTTTTGTTTTCTTAGCAGCCAAGCTCAATGCCCCTCACGATTACTTTATCTTCCAAGCCCCTGCTTCCACCGAAGGACTGCCTCCGATAAGATAAGGATGAGTGGCTGAAGAAGGATATTGAAAAACATGTCATGCGATCACGTGATGTGCCTCACACTGCTTCAACAGCCCAGCGTACAATACAACAACCTGCTACTCAATACAATACAACAACCTGCTACTCAATACAATACAACAACCTGCCACTCAATACAATACAACAACCTGCCACTCAATACAATACAACAACCTGCCACTCAATACAATACAACAACCTGCCACTCAATACAATACAACAACCTGCTACTCAATACAATACAACAACCTGCTACTCAATACAATACAACAACCTGCCACTCAATACAATACAACAACCTGCCACTCAATACAATACAACAACCTGCTACTCAATACAATACAACAACCTGCCACTCAATACAATACAACAACTTGCTACTCAATACAATACAACAACCTGCCACTCAATACAATACAACAACCTGCTACTCAATACAATACAACAACCTGCTACTCAATACAATACAACAACCTGCTACTCAATACAATACAACAACCTGCCACTCAATACAATACAACAACCTGCTACTCAATACAATACAACAACCTGCCACTCAATACAATACAACAACCTGCTACTCAATACAATACAACAACCTGCCACTCAATACAATACAACAACTTGCTACTCAATACAATACAACAACCTGCTACTCAATACAATACAACAGTCTGATACACAAAACAATACAATATAGAAATAGGATAAAAATAAAATACAATGCAATATAGAAATATGATAAATTTACAACAATACAATATAGAAATACGATAAAAGATTTAATACAATACAATATAGGAAAATGATACAATACAATATGGAAATACGATACACAATACAATACAACGATCTGCTACGCAATAAAATACAAAACAAAACGACCAAATATACAGAACAATAGAAAAAAAAACAAAACAATACAAAACTATCGAATATACAGCACAAAACAATACAAAAACATAAAAGACAATACAATACAACCAATCAACATACATCGAAATACTACACCAGTTCAACATGCTACTCAACTCAAGCCACCCATGTACCTTACTCACCTCCTCACACCTTGTGACAACCCAACAACCCCATGACAAGAAAAACAGACTGCGTGCCTGGGGCCTTAGTCACCCAGTAGCTCAGCAACCAACAAAAGCGTTTTTCTGGGAGCACCTTTTAATGCTTGTAGCAAGCGCTATACAAATGCATGGATTAGATCAGATTAAGCTTCGACCGCTCAGTAGAGTTTGAAATACTATTACTGCTACTACTACTACTGCTGCTGCTACTACTACTACTGCTGCTACTACTACTGCTGCTGCTACTACTACTACTACTACTACTACTACTACTACTACTACTACTACTACTACTACTACTACTACTACTACTACTACTACTACTACTACTACTACTACTACTACTACTACTACTACTACTACTACTACTACTACTACTACTACTACTACTACTACTACTACTACTACTACTACTACTACTACTACTACTACTACTGCTACTACTACTACTACTACTACTACTACTACTACTACTACTACTACTACTACTAATAATAATAATAATAATAATAATAATAATAATAATAACAATAATAATAACGATAATTGAAAAAAGATGAACAAAATATGTAAATGAATAAAAAAAAATTAAAAACATAATCATAATAACAACAATTTAAAAAAAACAATGCAAATAATAATAATGAGGAATAATAGCGTTGATAATAAAAATAATAATAATGATGATGAAGCCCCTAAAAAAAACAAGATTAAATCAT
>OX387260.1:4576321-4578821 GCA_947562095.1 Branchellion lobata
GAGTGATGGAAGGAGGAGTGAGTGGTGGAAGGAGGAGTGAGTGATGGAAGGAGGAGTGAGTGGTGGAAAGAGGAGTGAGTGATGGAAGGAGGAGTGAGTGGTGGAAGGAGGAGTGAGTGATGGAAGGAGGAGTGAGTGATGGAAGGAGGAGTGAGTGATGGAAGGAGGAGTGAGTGGTGGAAGGAGAAGTGAGTGATGGAAGGAGGAGTGAGTGGTGGAAGGAGGAGTGAGTGGTGGAAGGAGGAGTGAGTGATGGAAGGAGGAGTGAGTGGTGGAAGGAGGAGTGAGTGGTGGAAGGAGAAATGGTTATAAAAAAGAGTGAGTGATGGAGGGAGGAGAAGTGATGGAAGGAGGAGTGGGATGAATGATTGTCGTTGGTGATGGATAAATAGACGGGAAATGATTCCAAATAAATGGATGGGAAGACATCAAAATGAAGGGATTTCGACGTGGCATGACGGATGCATGGATGGATAAATGGATAAATAGCTGAATGATCAGATGGATGGATGGATGGATGGTTAGATGAATATATGGATGGATGGATGGATGGATGGTTAGATGAATGTATGTAGTGATGGATGGATGGATGGATGGATGGATGAATGGTTAGATGAATGTATGGATAGATGGATGGAAGGATGGTTAGATGATTATATGGATGGGATGAATAGATTGAGAGATGGTTGGATGAATGGATAGTTGGATGGGTGGGTGGATGAATGAAGAGATGAATGGGTGGGTGGATGAATGAAGAGATGGATGGGGTGGGTGGATGAATGAAGAGATGGATGGGTGGGTGGATGAATGAAGAGATGGATGGGTGGGTGGATGAATGAAGAGATGGATGGGTGGGTGGAATGAATGGGTGGGTGGATGAATGGGTGAACGTTTGGATATAATGGACGGAACAGCCGTTGTATTTATTTTTAAAAAAAACCTCAAAACTTGAAATTGAAAGAACACTGGGCGTGGAGATTGAATAAAAATCGAAAGTAGCGGCCATGAACAAATCTGATATATCGACTTGCGATCGATTAGTACAAAACGCCGCTTAATATCGGCTACAGTTATCGAAAAATTATCGGCCAAAGTTATCGGGCAAAAGTTATCGGCCAAAGTTATCGGCAAAAAAATGTTCGAAAAATCTTTGGCCACAATGATGGTCTGAAATGTGGACTAAAATTGGGAGTTCTTGAGATTAATTCAAAAAATCGGCTGGAAATCGGATTGAGAGGTCATGAATGAATAAAATAAATGGGAAATCGAAATGGTGAAAAAAATTGGGAAAAGATCGAAAGTGTGCAATTATCGGGTAAAAAATCGATGGGGAAGATCGAAAAGGAATGAGATAAGTAGGAGAGAGAGAGAGAGAGAGAGAGAGAGAGAGAGAGAGAGAGAGAGAGAGGAGAGAGAGAGAGAGAGAGAGAGAGAGAGAGAGAGAGAGAGAGAGAGAGAGAGAGAGAGAGAGATGAGAGAGGAGAGAGAGAGAGAGAGAGAGAGAGAGAGAGAGAGAGAGAGATGAGAGAGAGAGAGAGAGACGAGAGAGAGAGAGAGAGAGAGAGAGAGAGGAGAGAGAGAGAGAGAGAGAGAGAGATAGAGATAGAGAGAGGGAGAGAGAGAGAGAGAGAGAGAGAGAGATAGAGATAGAGAGAGGAGAGAGATGTAGAGATATAAGCGAGGTGTAGAGAGAGAGAGAGGGAAAGAGGGGCGAAAGGACAAATAGGGGCATTTGAAAGCAATCCGGTCATAAGCCTGAATTGATGACACAACATAAGCCTCATCTGATTGCGCCCTTATCATTAGATCTCTGACAGCCCGTGTGCCTGTACGCCCTGGTGCTGTGTTTGTGTGGCATGGTGAGGTGTGGTGTGGCATGGCGAGGTGTGGTGTGGCATGGCGAGGTGTGGTGTGGCATGGTGAGGTGTGGTGTGGCATGGTGAGGTGTGGTGTGGCATGGCGAGGTGTTGTGTGGCATGGTGAGGTGTTGTGTGGCATGGTGAGGTGTGGTGTGGCATGGTGAGGTGTTGTGTGGCGTAGGTGTTGTGTGGCGTGGTGTGGTGTGGTGTGGCATGGTGAGGTGTTGTGTGGCGTGGTGTGGTGTGGTGTTGTGTGGTATAGTGTAGTATAATGTGGTGTGGTATAGTGTGGTGTGGTGTGGTGTTGTGTGGCGTGGTGTGGTGCGGTGTGGTGTGGTGTGGTTTGGTGCGGTATAGTGTGGTGTGGCGTAGCACAATCGCACGTTTTGTTACCTTACGTCACCATGGAAACGACAAAACGTTTAAAGGTGAACAAAGAACGCAAATGCTTCCAGAAAACCGGAAGCTTGTCACCAAAAAGCAAATTTAAACGAAAAGTTGAGCTGAGCATAAATAACAACACCGAACGATCCAAGGCCCGCCCGTAATAGCGCCCTATTTTGTCCTCTTATCTTCCCACGTATCTACCTCATGGTGCTTTATGGCGCCAACATCCGCCATTTTAAAGTGGCGGGAAAAAG
>OX387260.1:4583821-4603821 GCA_947562095.1 Branchellion lobata
TCGCCAGCACACAAAACCACCAAAAAACACCTCCCACGCAACCCCATCCCACCCCATCATGTGACACACCACCCAACCCTTTCCCCCACATCACCACTTGACAAAACTCAACCCTTTACCCACCACACCACGTGACACACAACCCAACCCTTCTCCCCACCCCACCACGTGACACACAACCCAACCCTTTCCACACCCCACCACGTGACACACAACCCAACCATTCCACCACCCCATCACGTGACAGGTGGAGGTAAAGAGGGCCGAACCGCGTGACTTGAAGTTGTTGAACGAGTCTTCCACCCCCACCACTCCCTCCACGCCCTACCACATGGGTTCAATCCTCCTCGCCCCTTCTTCACACACCCCCCTCCCCCTTTTCCACGTCCAACCACCCCTCCTCCAATCCCCCATTGGGGTGATTTCGCAAGAACCCATTTTCACCCCCCCATCTTGGAACACCCCTCCTCATAATGGTGGGTGGGGTAGCTGGTTTGGGGGTTTGACTCTTTTTTGGGGGTTTTTGGTGTTAGGGGGATTTTTTGTTTCAAGTGGGTTGTGAGGTTGGATGAGTGAATGAAGTAGTTGTTGTGCTTTTGGGGGTTGTGGTGTTGGAAGTTGGTGTTGGTGGTTGTTGTTGGGGTTGTTGGTGGTGGTTGGATGTTAGTGGTGGTTGGTGGTGGTTGTAGTTGTTGTGGTGGTTGGTGGGGGTTGGATGTTAGTGGTTGTTGTGGTGGTTGGTGGTGGTTGTTAGTGGTTGTTGTTGTAGTTGGTGGTGGTTGTTAGTGGTTGTTGTGGTGGTTGGTGGTGGTTGTTAGTGGTTGTTGTGGTGGTTGGTGGTGGTTGTTAGTGGTTGTTGTGGTGGTTGGTGGTGGTTGTTAGTGGTTGTTGTTGTAGTTGGTGGTGGTTGTTAGTGGTTGTTGTGGTGGTTGGTGGTGGTTTGTGGTGGTTTTTGTGGTGGTTGGTGGTGGTTGTTAGTGGTTGTAGTGGTGGTTTGTGGTGGTGGATAGTGGTTGTAGTGGTGGTTTGTGATGGTGGATAGTGGTTGTTTGTGGCAGTGAAGGGGGAGAACGTTGGAGATTGGTGTTGTTTCATCCACCTTCGCAGGCCTGCAACTGGCCAATTCCAACCCACCGATCCTCTTCATCGGTGAGATCATCTGCTCCATCCATCTCCTTTGATTATTTTTTATTCTTCTTCTTTTTATTTTTTTCGTTCTTTTTTTCGTTCTTTTTGTTTTTCATTTTTTTTTTTCTTCCCTCTCAAAGTTTTTTTTTTTTTTTTCATTTTTTTGTTTTGTTTTTGCATTTTATTTACAACGTCTCACACACCACACCACCACACCACACCACACCACACCACACCACCACATCACTACACCACACCACACCACACCAACACATCACATCACCACACCACACTACACCAAACCACACCACCACATCACATCACACCACACCACACCACCACATCACATCACACCACACCACCACACCACATCACACCACATCACACCACCACAGAAGGGGGAAGTGTGGGTATGACTCCTTCACCCTCCACTCCCCTCACCTACCAGTTCTGGAACCCTCCCACCCTCCCAGACCCTCGCATCACCTTCCTCCCCACTCCCCTTGATGCCAGTTTGTGTGATTGGGTGGGGGATGGGCTGGTGGGGGTGTGTATGGGGGTTTGTGTGGTGGTTTGTGTGGTTGTTTCTGTGTGGTGGTTTGTGTGGTTGTTTTTGTGTGGTGGTTTGTGTGGTTGTTTAGTGTGATGGTTTGTGGTGATTTTTAAAAGCAACATTATTAACATTCAAAAACACCAAGAACAACTCAACAACAACTTCAACTATAGCACCAACATCAACAACAACACCAACATCAACAACTTCAACAACAACATCAACAACAACAACAACAACAAAAATATCAACAACTTTAACAACAACATCAACAACAACAACAACAACAATATCAGCAATAACAACATCAACAACTTCAACAACAACAACATCAACAATAACAACAATAACAACATCAACAACTTCAACAACAACAACATCAACAATAACAACAATAACAACATCAACAACTTCAACAACAACAACATCAACAATAACAGGCTTGGGAACAGTCAGCTTTGTACCTGATGCATGTCCCATCATTGCCAACGTCCTGCAAGACGGTCTTTCATCTCTTACTAATAATAATAATAATAATAATAATAATAATAATAATAATAATAATAATAATAATAATAATAATAATAATAATAATAATAATAATAATAATAATAATAATATAATATAATAATAATAATAATAGTTATTCTTATTACTCTTATTATTATTATTATTATTATTATTATTATTATTGTTATTATTATTGTTATTATTGTGATTATCCAACCCATCATACATACCATCATCCACATCAACAGGATCTTTATCAACAGCAACAAACAACGGCAACAGCAGCAACATCGTTGACTCGAAAAGCAATATAGAAATCCATAACAACAACAACATCAACATCAGCAACTACATCGAAGCCAATGTTGCCGGCAACAACGAAAGCAACAACAACAACAACAATGTTGACTACAACAACAACAATATGTTGCCTAGCAACACCCACTTCCTTAGCAACCACCATAGCAACAACAACTTCATCGGAGTTGCCCACTCCTCTCTCTATACCATCCATCCATCCCTCAGAAATCACTCCACCACTGGGCCTGCCTTCCATCCCTACAGGAGATGAAATTTCTTCCATTGCATCTTTCACCCTTCTATCCATCTACTCCTTCATCTACTCGTTTTTCTATCTTTTACTCATCCACCCATTCAACAGCCTATCCATTCATCTACTCATCCATCTACCCATCCACCTACTCATCCATTCATTCACTCTTTCATCAATCCATCTGCTCATTCATCCATCCATCCATTCATCCATCACTCACTCTTCTAACGTGCATTCCTCCACCACTTGGTGTTTCTTGTTGTTTTCCTCCACCTTTTCTCTCATACTTCTTCACTCTTTTACCTTTCCATCCCTCACTCCTCACTCCTCTCCATCCCTCACTCCTCACTCCTCCCCATCACTCCATCTTCACTCTTTTCCATCCCTCACTCCCTCCCTCCCACCGACCAACCCCTTGTCTTCTTTCGTTCCTTCTTCTTTTTCTCATTCATTTGAATACTTTTTTTTTTTAATTTTTAAATTTTTGTTTTCACTCATTCACTCACCCATTCCTCCATATTTCATACCCACAAATTCACACATTCACTCATTCATTCATTCATCCATCCATTTACTTATTTATTCATTTACTAATTCACTCTCTAATTCACCCATTCATCACTTCACCCATTCATTAATTCACCCATTCATCACTTCACCCATTCATTAATTCACCCATTCATCACTTCACCCATTCATTAATTCACTCATTCATTTATTCACCCATTCATTAATTCACCCATTCATCACTTCACCCATTCATCACTTCACCCATTCATCACTTCACCCATTCATTAATTCACCCATTCATCACTTCACCCATTCATTAATTCACTCATTCATTTATTCACCCATTCATTAATTCACCCATTCATCACTTCACCCATTCATTAATTCACCCATTCATCACTTCACCCATTCATTAATTCACCCATTCATCACTTCACCCATTCATTAATTCACCCATTCATCACTTCACCCATTCATCACTTCACCCATTCATTAATTCACCCATTCATCACTTCACCCATTCATTAATTCACCCATTCATCACTTCACCCATTCATTAATTCACCCATTCATTTCATTAATTCACCCATTCATTAATTCACCCATTCATTAATTCACCCATTCATTAATTCACTCATTCTTTCAATTTTTTATTCATTCATTCACTCATGAATTCACTCACTCATTCATTCATTCACTTCAGTTTCCTCGTCTGCTCGTTTACCCACCCTTCAGTCGCTTTTATACTCTTTTTCCTTTTACTCATTTATGCATTCATCCACCCGTCCATCACTCACCCACTCACCCTTGCCGTCTTGCCCTTGGCGTCTGACCTTTTTATATCGACGAAAAAAAGAATGATGCAAAAAAGAAAATAATAATAAATAATGATGATAATAATGATGATGATAATAATAATAATAATAATAATAATAATAATAATAATAATAATAATAATAATAATAATAATAATAATAATAATAATAATAATAATAATAATAATAATAATAATAATAATAATAATAATAATAATAATAACAATAATAATAGAATAATATTTGTAACAAAGCAGACTTACAACAACAATAGTATTAATAAAAAAACAAAATAAAAATTATTTCAAAATAAAAAAAAGAAAAAAAACCGCAGAAAAACTCGCTTCAAAGAAAGAAAAAACGTTCAGGATTTTCAAAATTATTTTGTTTTGTTGAGCCCTGCTACACGTGTCTACGCCGCTTTCACACACCTTCGTATGATCTTTTCTATCGTGCACACATGCATACGTGAACACACACACACACACATGTGTATATTTGAATTTGTGTGTATGTAAACGCACATACGTGTGTGTGTGTGTGTGTTTGTGCATGTGTGCATGTGTGTTTGAATTTTTGTGTGCACACGTATATATGTGTGTGCGTGACTTTATGTGTCTGTACGCACACGTGTGTGTGCGTGTGTATTTGAAGTGTGTGTGTATACAAACAAACACACGTGTGTGTATTCATACGGGAGCTGTGTTGTTTGTATGATTATGAAGATGTAGGTTCGTTTATAGATTCGTGTGTTTGCTTTATTGACCTTTGTGTATATTGAAATCTCAATTAGCTCATTTTATTATATATATTATATTATATATTTATATATATATTATATTATATTATATTATATATTTTTATATATATTATATTATATTATATATTTATATATATATTATATTATATTATATATTTATATATATATTATATTATATTATATATTTATATATATATTATATTATAATATATATTTATATATATATTATATTATATTATATATTTATATATATATATTATATTATAATATATTATATATTTTTATATATATTGTATTGTATTATGTTATATATATTCTATTATATAATATTATATTATGATTTATTATATATTATATTATATCATAACAATTCTATTATTTTTATTTTTATTTATTCTATTATATTATGGTATATTATCTTGTTTTAATTATTTTATATTATGATATGCTATATTATATTAATTATATTATGTTTAATTAATTATGATTTGTTAATTATATAATAGTGTATTATATTATGTTATTTATATAAAGTTATATAATATTATATTTTGTGATGTTTCATTATATTATTTTTTATTATATTTTATAAAGTTATATTATATTATATTATATAATATAATATAATATTATATTATATAATATTATATAATATAATATAATATTATATTATATAATATTATATAATATTATATTATATTATATTATATTATATTTTATAATGTTCTATTATATTATATATCGTTATGGTATATAATATTCCATTATATTATGTTATACTGTTGCTTCAGTACCTTACGTTGTTCATTGCATATGCACAGAAGGCAGGCAGGCAGGTAGGAGGACGCACTGTTGTTGAGTGTACCATTATATGCAAGAGGAGAGCCTCGGTTTATAATCTCAGTTCACTTTTGACCGCACATAGTATTACCACGTGACTCCCCGAAGCTTTGTCGTCGTCGTCGTTGTTGTTGTTGTTGTTTTTGTTGTATTTTTTTAATCTTTTTTCTCACTTTTTTTCTTTTTTTTTCTTTTTCATTTTTTGACATTTCGAAAATATTTTTTTAATATTTTTTCTTCAACTTCCAATCTTTTTCTTCACCTTTTCTATTTTTTAAATATTTTTTAATATTAAAATTTTTTTAAAATTTTAAATCGCTTCCACTTTTACTCATCTCAAACTTCTTCCCCTCCTTGTTGCCATCTCCATTCCATGCACTCCAGAGCGTTCCTGATATTCAACAACTCTAGTGCATTTCTTAAAGTATCTTTCTATTTATAGCACTTTGTTTCTATTTATAGGACTTTACTTCTATTTATAGAAGCCTTTCCTATTTATAGGACCTTATTCTATTCAAAGAACGGGGTTCATTCATAAGACACGTCCTTTAAATAGAATGTGTTTTTTTTGTATAGAACACATGCTATATATAGAACACGTGTTATATATAGAACACGTGCTATATATAGAACACGTGCTATATATAGAACACGTGCTATATATAGAACACGTGCTATATATAGAACACGTGCTATATATAGAACACGTGCTATATATAGAACAAGTGCTATATTTAGTCGATGCTTTTCTATTAATAGAACCTTACACGAAGTATTTGACAGAAGTATTTGAAGGATTGTTTTACGGAGAGTATTATTCCAGCGACAGTATTAGCCATTCACGCATTCATGAATTCCAATGCATTCCTCACTGCTTATGCAGAATGATGTGTGTGTGCGTGTGTGTGTGTGTGTGCGTGTGTGTGTGTGTGTGTGTGTGTGTGTGTGTGTGTGTGTGTGTGTGTGTGTGTGTGTGTGTGTGTGTGTGTGTGTGTGTGTGTGTGTGTGTGTGTGTGTGTGTGTGTGTGTGTGTGTTGCGCTGTTTTGTTGGATGGGTGGCCTTACTTTGACGCACGCAACTTGAGCATCGATACGCAAGTAGTTACGTGCGTATTGATTATCATTAACCAATTAGCGCTCCTCCTCCTCTTCCTCTTCTTCCTCCTCTTTCTCCTCCTCCTCTTCTTCCTCCTCCTCTTTCTCCTCCTCCTCCTTTTCTTCCTTCTTTTCTTTTTCTTCCTCCTCTTCCTCCTCCTCTTCCTCCTCTTCTTCCTCCTTCTCTTCTTCAAATGGCATTTTGCTAAGAAATCACCTTTCAGTCCTTTTGCACACCTTTCATGCGCTATTATTGGTCTTATCGTCATTATTATTTTTTTAGTTTTTATTATTATTTTTATTGTTTATTTTTTTTATTGTTGTTATCATTATTATTATTATTTTTATTCTTATTATTCTTATTATTATTATTATTATTATTATTATTATTATTATTATTATTATTATCATAATTATTATTGTTAACATTGTTATTATTGTTATCACTATCAGAGTTTTTTACTGATTTCTGTTCATATTTAATATTTTTGTTATTATTAACGTTTTTGTTATTTTTTTGTTGTCGTCGTGGTTTTTGTTGTCGTGGTTATTATTGTTGTTGTTGTTGTTGTTATTGCCATCGTAGTTGTTGCTGTTATTATGGTTATGGTTGTTGTTGTTGTTATTGTTGTTGTTGTTTTTGTTGTTGTTGTTGTTGTTGTGGTTGTTATTTATGTTGTTGTTACTGGCGTATTTTGAAGCAACCCCGAAGGACTCTTACATGCAACATTCGGCATTCCCACCACTCCCAACTCAGTACTATCGCTATAGTCTTCCAGTATTATTTTTCTTATTATTTCCCAGTATTATCATTTTCTATTCATTATCTTTCTACTACTCACCCTACGCCGGTGTATTTTCGTTCATTTTTTCATTTTTTTAAATAAATTTTTTTTAATAAATTTTTTTTAAATAATTTTTTTTTTTAAATAATTTTTTTCTATAAATAACATTTTTTTAAATATTTTTTTCCATTTTAACGTTTCATGAAGTTGACTATATTTTCCAAAGGTTTTCCATCTTCCAGTCAATTTCACTACTTTTATAGTCACATCTCTATATTTCAGTGAAATTTCATATACACCAACTATTTTTACCCAGTATTAAAAAATTAAAAAAAAAATTTTTTTTTTCCATTCTTTAAAAGTTGACTTCCTTACAGCGAGCGTTAAAGATATAAGTTATTTTAAATACGAAATTGTTTTATTCTTATTTAAATTATTTAAATAAGAAATTGTTTTTTTATTATTTTTTTAATAATAATTTTTTTAAAAATAAGTAATTACATTATATCTTAAATTACTTAAAATTATTATTTTTTTATTATTAACTTACTTTTTACTTTTAATTATTTCTATATTAATTAATTTTAATATTAATTAATTTAAATATTAATTAATTTTAAATATTAATTAATTTAAATATTAATTAATTTTAGTATAAAAATCGTTCAATGGCGTCTTGACATATATTTTCATACCTTATACCGAATAGAAAGAGCTCTTTATAGGTGAATTCTCTATCCATAATTAACCATTTATAATTATATTTATCCATAATTAACCATTTATAATTATATTTATCCATAATTAACCATTTATAATTATATTTATCCATAATTAACCATTTATAACCATATCCATCCCTAATTAAACGTTTATAATCATATTTATCCATAATTAAATATTTTGTAATTAATTTTTTAATTATATTCCTAATTAAAACATAATTAAACCCTTTCTAATTATGTTTATTCCATAATTATATTCTTTATAATTAAATTTTTCATAACACTATTATCTATTATAGTTCATTATGATTATGATAATGATGATGATTATTTTTATTTCATTCTTTTTTTCATTATTTTCATCATTTCTCCATTATTATTATTATTCTTACTGTAAAAATGAAAATAATAATAATAATAATAATACTAATAATAATAATATTAATAATATTATTATCATTATTATTTTTATTATTATTATCCTTATTATTTTTATTATTATTATTATTATTATTATTAAAATTATTATTATTATTATTATTATTAAAATTATTATTATTATTATTATTATCGTTATTATTATTATTATTATTATTATTACTATTATTATTATTATTATTATTATTATTATTATTATTTTTATTATTTTTATTATCATTATTATTTTTATTTATATTATTATTTTTATATTTTTATGAATTCCATAGGTACCTTCCTCTTTCATGAATTAGGCGTTTCGTGAATAATATATTTTCAAAATTATTCAGATTATATATTTTTCAAATACAAAATAAAACGTGTATTTTTCTCCGTATAAAATAAAAAAATTTCCATATAAAATGAATTTTTCTGCGTGAAAAATGAATTTTTCTGCGTGAAAAATGAATTTTTCTGCGTATAAAATGAATTTTTCTGCGTATAAAATGAATTTTTCTGCGTATAAAATGAATTTTTCTGCGTGAAAAATGAATTTTTCTGCGTATAAAATGAATTTTTCTGCGTATAAAATGAATTTTTCTGCGTGAAAAATGAATTTTTCTGCGTGAAAAATGAATTTTTCTGCGTGAAAAATGAATTTTTCTGCGTGAAAAATGAATTTTTCTGCGTGAAAAATGAATTTTTCTGCGTACAAAATGAATTTTTTAGTGAGAAAAATCTAATTTTTTTCGCTATAATAAGAATTTTTCTGCGTAAATTTCTTTTTTTTTCTGACGACCACTCCGAGCTGGATGCTTAGATTTGAAGTTTTTTGGTGGATCTCAATTCCAACGCCGGCTCTGTAATGTGGTTTTTAAAGCCATTTTCGTTTGTTGCCATGGATATCCTTTTTATTTTTTATCGAGTTTTTCTGATTAAAAATTTTTTTAGTTAAATCTTTTTTTAATTAATTTTTTTTATAGTTAAATCTTTTTAATTAGTTTTTCTCATTTTTTCCACAAAAAAACTTTCCTTCATTCAAATTTTTAATATTTTTACTTTTCAATTTTTTCTTTATTTTTCAAGTTTACTCAAATTGGTTCACTTTTATACCTTTTTATTCTCACATTCGGCTTTGTTTGTTGTTTTTTTTTTTTTGATGTATTTTTTTCTCATTGTTTTGGTGCATCCCTTGTTTTAACGAAAAAATATATGCTTCTAATCTGCCATTTCCATCGGTTTTCATCATTTTTCATGCGTTTTTTTCATTTTTTTTCATGCATTTTTTTCATTTTTTTTCATGCGTTTTTTTCTTTTTTTTTCATGCATTTTTTTTCATTTTTTTCATGCGTTTTTTTCATTTTTTTTCATGCGTTTTTTTCTTTTTTTCATGCATTAAAAAAATTCTGACAATTTTTTTTATTATTGTTGAGATTTATTTTTATAATGAATTTTTATTTTTCTACTTTTTTTTCTTTTTGACAATCAATTTCACAGGCTTGTTTTGAAGTTGCCCCTTCAATGCCACCCACCACGATACTCATCCACTCTCTATCTCATCCATCCATCCTTCATCTCATCCATCCATCCTTCATCTCATCCATCCATCCTTCATCTCATCCATCCATCCTTCATCTCATCCATCCATCTTCCATCCTTCATCTCATTCATCCATCTTCTAACCACCTCCATCACTTCATCCACCTTCATTACTTCATCCACCCATCTCATCCATTTCATTCATCCCTCATCCCATCCATCTTCCACTCCTCCTTCACTATATCCCATCCATTCTCCACTTCTCTTCTTCTACATCTTCCGTCATTCCATTTTGTCCAATTTTCTCTTCAAAACTCGCTTCATTTAAGTTTTTGTTCACTACGGCGTTCCTTCACCTTTCGTTTCCAATGAAGTTTCACTAAAATGTTTTACTCCAACTTGACTCATAAACCACCACAACCATCGTCATCATCATTATCATCATCATCCTCGTTATTATTATCATCATCATCATCATCATCATCATCATCATCATCATCATCATCATCATCATCATCATCATCTCCATGGTCTTGTGCAGTGTGATGTTGCGTGTGTTGTTTCATAATGCATTTGAATGCCTCTCAACCTTCCAACACGTCTCCTTACTGCGTGCCAATCAAATCTAATCTAATCTAATCTTATTCGATCTAATCTAATCTAATCTTATTCGATCTAATCTAATCTAATCTTATTTGATCCAATCTAAAGTGATAATGAAGATAATGCGTCTTCAATGACGGCTTAATTCCTATATCAATTTGTTCATCCACAATTAGCAGTTTTAAAACACCAGAACGCAGAACGGAATCTTATCTAATCTTTTTTGGTCTAATCTAATCTAATCTAATCTTTTTTGGTCTAATCTAATCTAATCTTATTTTTTTTGGTCTAATCTAATCTAATCTAATCTTTTTTGGGTCTAATCTAATCTAATCTAATCTTTTTGGGTCTAATCTAATCTAATCTAATCTTTTTTGGTCTAATCTAATCAAGAAATTTGTAAAGCGTCTTTTAGCATTATGTGCAAAGGCGCTCAAGACGCAAAAGCTAGTTACAATCGGCTTAGACAAAATTCCTTTTTTTTTAGCCAATTCGCTGAATATTTATTGAATTGTAATGTAACTTTAGTAATTTGTGGAACTGAATGGTTTAAAAGATCGAAGTCTCACAGAGAATTAACTTTTAACCACGAATAATCAAAATTCAATGAAATAACGTCGAGTCCACGCGCCCTCTAGCGACTTTTCACGGGTCTCCTGGTATAGCAACGGGGCCCTACGTCCTTCTTGGCCTGTACGGAAGGACCTTCGCAGGGTTTGCCATGGGGGGAGGGCGGTGGATGGTTGCAGAAACGTCTCCGCTTCAGCACCTCTGTTCCACACCTCCGGTACCTTTCACTCCACCTGGACCACCCACACCACCCTCCGTCCACCTCTGAGTGGTGCAGTGGTATTAAATTTACTATTTGGGCGTTCGGCAGTTAAGCCGTAACGTGGTGTTGTGGAGTGGATTGTAGTGGAAAGAGTGGTGTAGCTCTTAAACAGTGTAGATCAGCGCTATATAAATGATTAGATTAGATAAGTGGTATTGTGGAGCGTGGTGTTGGGGTAGCTTTGTACCGCAGTCACTATTATTGTTTTATTATAATAAAAATATTTATAAAAATAAGAAGCAGTCAGAGGGGGAAGAAAGTTCCAAAGCCTCCCAGACACCCACCACAGGGTGGTAGGTGCACGGACATCTCTTGCGCGTTGAGGCCCTCACAGGGTCTGCCTCCGAAGGCTGGAGAAGGGTTACTACACTGCCTCGTTCTGCTCCTTCTGTGCTCCCCTCCACCACACGTCACCCCCACCTCAGACCACCCACTCCATTCCGACCAGCCTCCGTCCACCGCTGTGGTGTGGTGTGGTGGTGTGGTGTGGTGGTGTGGTGTGTTGGTGTGGTGTGGTGTGGTGTGGTGTGGTGTGGTGGGGTGGCGTGGTTTGGTGAGGATTATATGGTGGTTTGGGGGCTGATATATAGTGGTTTTGTAGTTGGTGTTAACCAATATGAATTGAACTCAGTTGGAGTTTCCAAGCGGCATTTGACTCAAGTTGACCAACATCGAGTTACTTTCATTTCAACAACAGCCACCAAAACAACAATAGCAACCCCCACCACAACAACAGAAGCCACCATAACAACAGAAGCCACCATAACTACAGAAGCCACCACAACAACAGAAGCCACCACAACAACAGAAGCCACCACAACAACAGAAGCCACCATAACTACAGAAGCCACCATAACTACAGAAGCCACCACAACAACAGAAGCCACCACAACAACAGAAGCCACCACAAAAACAGAAGCCACCACAACAACAGAAGCCACTACAACAACAGAAGCCACCACAACAACAGAAGCCACTACAACAACAGAAGCCACCATAACTACAGAAGCCACCATAACTACAGAAGCCACTACAACAACAGAAGCCACCACAACAACAGAAGCCACCACAACAACAGAAACCACCACAAAAACAGAAGCCACCACAAAAACCGAAGCCACCATAACTACAGAAGCCACCACAACAACAACAGCCATTACAACTACAGAAGCCACCACAAAAACAGAAGCCACCACAACTACAGAAGCCACCACAACAACAGAAGCCACCACAAAAACAGAAGCCACCACCACTGACGACAGTTGGGCAGACGTAGAGCGGAATATTCCATTGAGTCTCCTTCACAATCCTTGCCTCCGAAGACCGGAGGTGGCTGGCTACAACTGCGACTTCTGCTTCTGGTGGCCGCTTCGGAGCCACACGTCGCAGCCACTTTCGACCACCTGCTCCACTTGCTCCAGCCTCCGTCTATCGCTGTGGCGGTTGTGGTTGTTGTTGAAAGTTTTTGTGGTTGTTGCAGTTGTTGTTGGGAATTTTGTTGTTGTGGTTGTTGCAGTTGTTGTTGTTGCAGTTGTTGTTGTTGTTGTTGTTGCAGTTGTTGTTGTTTTAGTTTCAATTTAAGACTTTAAATTGGAGTTGGAACATGGATTTCAAGTCAGAACTCAAGGTTGGATGCTTGAAAATTATTTTTAATTTTTTATAATAACTTTAACAACTATGTTGAAACTCTGTGTAGCGAAAGAATATAAGCAATATGAGGCGTGTTTTTCATTGTAATGTTGATTTTTCAAATTGTTTTGTATTTTGTCTTTTTGTTATTACAATACAATACAAAACAAAACAATACAATACAATACTATACAAACACGAATATTATTATAGTGGCATCAACCCCGTAGAGTTTCGAGGCCACATTTTTGTTATTGTATTTTATTGTTTAGTTTTGTCATTTTCTTGCATTGTATTGTTTCTTATTCTACTAGGTCGTATTGTATTGTATCAAACATCAAAAACTCAAGCCCCCAACCGCCACCACTCACGGCAGGGGGGTAGAGAAACACCCTCTTCCTGTCTGGCCCTGCCCTCACAAGGGGCTCCCCCATTGGATGGGGGTGGACTGTCACACTCCCTCCTCCTTTCCCTCTTTACCCCCTGCCCCCCTTCTTCAATACACGTGACACTGGGACTACTCCATGGAAACCATTCCCCCCACACCCCGTCAATGGCTGGAGGGGGGGGGAGGGGGAGGGGGAGTGGAGCAGTGTAAGTATGGGGGGGAAGAGAGGGTAGGGGCGAAATGGTGGAAGAAGGGGGAATCGAAATAATTAAAAACTTTATTTTTCACTTTTAGTTAATTTATTTTTTTTGTAAATATTTAATTTAAAACAAACATCAATGAGAAAGTTGCCTCAACACGGCAACTCGACATCTCAACGTTGCAACACTCCAACACCAAAACACTCCAACTCAAGAAAAACACAACACCACAGCAACAACTCAACACAACACTACGACACCACAGCAACAACTTAACGCAACACTACGACACCATAGCAACAACTCAACACATCACTCCAACACCATCGCAACAGCTCAACACATCACTCCAACACTACAGCAACAGCTCAACACAACACTCCAACATCACAGCAACAGCTCAACACAACACTACAACACCACAGCAACAGCTCAACACAACATTACAACACCACAGCAACAGCTCAACACAACACTCCAACATCACAGCAACAGCTCAACACAACACTACAACACCACAGCAACAGCTCAACACAACACTCCAACATCACAGCAGCAACTCACGACAAGTAGGTAGTTTGAGGGTTTTAGTAGAGACGCTATCACCTTCACAATCACTGCCCCCATTGGCTGGAGTGGGGTTATCACACTTTCGACTCCTCACAACCTCTACCGACCCTCCACAAGTTCTCGAACACTCAGACCACTCCGACCACAAGCCCCAGTTCCCGTCTGTGGCTGTTGAGTGGGTTGGGGGGGTTGGGTGGGTTGGGTGGGGGGGGTTTGGGGGGAAGGGGTTTGAAGGTTGGGGGGGTTTGGAGGTTGAGGAGGTTTGGAGGTTGAGGGGGTTTGGAGGTTGGCAGGTCTGGGTAAGTTGGTAGGGTTGGAGGTTTGGGTGGGTTGAATGGGTTGGAGGTTTGGGTGAATTGGAGGGGTTGGTGGATTGAGAGGGTTGGGTAGATTGGGTAAATTGGGTGGGTTGGGTAAATGGGGAAAAAGGGTAAGAGAGTTGGATAGTTTGGGAGGGTTGGAGGGGTTGGGGGTGGGTGGATTGGGGAGGGGTTGGGAGTGGGTGGATTGGGGAGGGGTTGGGTGTGTGTTGATGAAGGAGATGAACGTTTGTGGAGAAAGCGGTTGGGTGATGGAAGATTAAGTAAAAAGGTTTTGGGTGTGGAAAGGGGGTTGAAAGGGGGTTGAAGGAGGGTTGAAAGGGGGTTGAAGGGGGGTTGAAGGGGGGTTGAAAGGGGGTTGAAAGGGGGTTGAAAGGGGGTTGAAAGGGGGTTGAAAGGGGGTTGAAAGGGGGTTGAAAGGGGGTTGAAGGGGGTTGAAAGGGGGTTGAAAGAGGGTTGAAAGGGGGTTGAAAAGGGGTTGAAAGGGGGTTGAAGGGGGTTGAAAGGGGGTTGAAAGGGGGTTGAAAGGGGGTTGAAAGGGGGTTGAAGGGGGGTTGAAGGGGGGTTGAAGGGGGTTGAAAGGGGGTTGAAAGGGGGTTGAAAGGGGGTTGAAGGGGGGTTGAAGGGGGTTGAAAGGGGGTTGAAAGGGGGTTGAAAGGGGGTTGAAGGGGGGTTGAAAAGGGGTTGAAAGGGGTTGAAAGGGGGTTGAAAGGGGGTTGAAAGGGGGTTGAAAGGGGGTTGAAGGGGGGTTGAAGGGGGTTGAAAGGGGGTTGAAAGGGGGTTGAAAGGGGGTTGAAGGGGGGTTGAAAGGGGGTTGAAGGAGGGTTGAAAAGGGGTGTCAAAAACTGTTCAAAGTAAAACAAACCTGGAAAATGTATATGAGTAAAAACAAGTGCAAATACCATACAATACAATACAATAGTGAAATACAATACAATAGTGCAAATACAATACAATAGTGAAATACAATACAACAGTGCAAATACAATACAATACAATACAATAGTGCAAATACAATACAATACAATACAACAGTGCAAATACAATACAACAGTGCAAATACAATACAATACAACAGTGCAAATACAATACAACAGTGCAAATACAATACAATACAATACAACAGTGCAAATACAATACAATACAACAGTGCAAATACAATATAATACAATACAACAGTGCAAAGCTTGTATAAAGTTTGAAATTGAACTACTTACGACAAGGTCTTAGGTTGTAATACTTGGTTTCCCTGTCAAGTCCCACACAGTAGACCCCTTGGCAGCCCCTGGACCGGATCACAGGCGCAGGGGCGTCTCCACACGTCCTGGAGGGGTGGGTCCACTCACACCACTCCCCCCAATGAGACTTTTGTCTGTAAAACTTGTGGCCTTTGTCTGGGGGGTGGGGTGGTAGAATGGTGGGGTGGTGGGTGATGGAGTGGTGGGTGGTGGGGTGGTGGGTGGTGGGGTGGTGGAATGGGGATTTTTGGGTGGGTGGTAAATTGGGTGAATGTTTAAAATAGGTAGGTGAAAAAATTGAGTAAAAGTTTTCGATGGAAATATTTAATGAGGGGTTTTGAGTGAAAAAAAGAAGCGATTTTGGTTGGGAGATTTTAGGAAGTGGTTTTGGGTGGGTGGTTTTAAAGTGGGTTGAAAGGCTGGGTAGAGGTTTGAGGCTGTGAGTGGGTTGATTTGATGGATGGGTTTTTGATTATTTAGTGAAGAAGATTGAAATTAAGATAGCACTACCACACCATGCCACACCATGCCATGCCACACCACAGCATGCCACACCACACCATGCCACACCACACCACACCACACTACACCATGCCACACCACATCACACCACACTACACCACACCACACTACACCACATCACACCACACCACATCACACCATGCCACGCCACACCACATCACACCACACCACACCACACCACACCACACCACACCACACCACACCATACCACACCACACCACACCACACCACACCACACCACACCACACCACACCACACCACACCACACCACACCACACCATACCACACCACACCACACCACACCACACCACACCACACCACACCACACCACACCACACCATACCACACCACACCACACCACACCACACCACACCACACCACACCACCTATGCAAGGGTATCTGTGACACCTCCTCGTCTCCGACTCCTCGCCTATGCACACCGGCATGAAGGAACGAGGCCGACTGAAAAAAATCAATTAATTATTTAGTCTGTAATTAATTAATTAATTCATTCATTCATTCATTCATTCATTCATTCATTCATTCATTCATTCATTCATTCATTCATTCATTCATTCATTCATTCATCGATTTTTAATTTAATTATTTTATTATTAATTATTTTTTCAACTTTTTTTAGATTATTTCAATGAAATAAAAAATAAAAAAATGAAATACTGAAAAGAAATTGAGTATTACAAGGGGATTTTAACCTTATACTCTGACCATCCTCCCACCTATCCATCCATGCATTCATAACCCATCTACCCATTCATTAAACCATCGGTCTATGCCTTCATCCATGCATGCATTCATCCACGTATGCCCTCATCCATGCATGCATGTATCCAAGGATGCAGCTATCTTTTCATTCATGAATCCGTCCATGCATCCATTCATCTACCCCTACTTGCATTCATTGAACCATTCATTCATCCATGCGTTCCTTTGTTGAACATGCATGCATGCATGCATTCATTCATGCACCCATGCATGCATAGAACCATCCATTCGTGCACCCATGCATGCATGCATCTAACATGGCAGCGAATGTTTTGATGGCGCACAGGCGGTGTCTGGTGGACACGCCATCGCCACAGGAGGCAGAACAGTCACTCCACTGCCCCCACTTCATCCAGTCCCCCACCTCCATCTTGCCCTCCGTCATCGATAGGCCTGTGGGCGTGGGTTGGGTGGGAGAGGGGGGTTTGGTGGGTTGGATGGGGGGTTTTGTGGGTTGGATGGAAGGTTTTGTGGGTTGGATGGGGAGTTTGGTGGGTTGGATGTGAGGTTTTGTGGGTTGGATGGGGGGTTTGGTTGGTTGGATGGGGGGTTTGGTGGGGGTTAAGTGGGTTAGGTGGGTTAGGTGGGGGTGTTTGGGATGGGTTGGGTGGGGATGTTTGAGGTGGGTTGGTTTGGAAGTGCATTTTTGGGTGAATTTGCAGTCAATAGTAAAACCATTTTCTATGCCTTTTTTCAATGTTTTCTTTGCTTTTTGATACAAAAAGTGACATCATAACTAATTTTTCTAAAAATAACTCATCATAATTAATAATTTTGTTTTTATTTAACTATTTAATTCTTTTTGTATCTATTATTTAATTCTTTTTTTATCTCTTATTTAATTATTTTTTTATTTCTTATTTAATTATTTTTTTGCTATTACAAAATTTTTGATACTATTAATTAAAACTATTATCATTGAAAGTAACTGAAAAGTTACCTAGAACGGCTAGAGTCACTAACGTAACAAGCCACATCTTCACCATCATCAGCTCTTCTGCCCACCTAGACACCTTTTATACCCCTCACACGTTACCCCATCCCCATCCTCTCCCTCTCTTTCTCACTCTCTCACTCCATCCCTATCCTCTCTCCTCCTTCTCACTCTCTCACTCCATCCCTATCCTCTCTCCTCCTTCTCACTCTCTCACTCCATCCCCATCTTTTTCCCCTCCTTCTCACCCTCCCCCTCCTTCTCACTCTTTCACCCCATCTCCATCCTCTCCTCCTCCTTCTCGCTTTCTCACTCTCCCACCTTCTTCATTTCTCTCTCACTCTTTCTAGCTTCTCACCTTTTTTCTCACATTTTTTATTTTTCTCTCCTTCTCTTCTTCTTCCTCCTCCTCCTCCTCCTCCTCCTCCTCCTCCTCCTCCTCCTCCTCCTCCTCCTCCTCCTCCTCCTCCTCCTCCTCCTCCTCCTCCTCCTCCTCCTCCTCCTCCTCCTCCTCCTCCTCCTCCTCCTCCTCCTCCTCCTCCTCCTCCTCCTCCTCCTCCTCCTCCTCCTCCTCCTCCTCCTCCTCCTCCTCCTCCTCCTCCTCCTCCTCCTCCTCCTCCTCCTCCTCCTCCTCCTCCTCCTCCTCCTCCTCCTCCTCCTCCTCCTCCTCCTCCTCCTCCTCCTCCTCCTCCTCCTCCTCCTCCTCCTCCTCCTCCTCCTCCTCCTCCTCCTCCTCCTCCTCCTCCTCCTCCTCCTCCTCCTCCTCCTCCTCCTCCTCCTCCTCCTCCTCCTCCTCCTCCTCCTCCTCCTCCTCCTCCTCCTCCTCCTCCTCCTCCTCCTCCTCCTCTTTCAATCATTTTCACGTCAATATTTCTTCATTCTATCGTAATTTTTCAATCTTTTTTTTCATTATTTTTTTCATTTTTTACCTAAAAACCATAATTCATCACCTCTTCTCATTCCTTCTTATTCCTTCTCATCCCTTCTCATCCCTTCTCATCCCTTCTCATCCCTTCTCATCCCTTCTCATCCCTTCTTCTCCCTTCTTCTCCCTTCTCATCCCTTCTCATCTCTTCTCATCCCTTCTCATCCCTTCTCATCCCTTCTCATCCCTTCTCATCCCTTCTCATTCCTTCTCATTCCCAACGTTCTTCAATCATTCTTCAATCATTCTTCCATCATTCTTCAATCATTCTTCCATCATTCTTCAATCATTCTTCAATCATTCTTCCATATTCAATCATTCTTCCATCATTCTTCAATCATTTTTCCATCATTCTTCCATCATTCTTCAATCATTCTTCCATATTCAATCATTCTTCCATCATTATTCTTCCATCCATCTTTACACTCCGCCCTCACAACCACCTTTTTGTCTTTCCACTCTCTTCCAACTTTTTTCTTCCTTTTTTTTCTTTTTATTTTCAATAATTTCTTCTTTTTCTTTCTTTTTTTTCTTTTTCTTTTCCTTTTTCTTTCATTCCTTTCACATTCCTTTCCGTCTTCAATTCCGTTATATCCTCCTCTTCCTCACACCTTCCCCAACAACCCCAAACTGTTACCTCTCCCAATTCAACACCCCCCCCCCTCTTCTTCCCCACGTCCACCCCCCCCCCCCCTCTTCTTCCCCACGTCCACCCCCCCCCCCCTTCTACCCTTTTTCTAACCTCTTCCCTATCTCCAAATTTCCAATTAATATGAGAGACGGGTGCTTAAAGAGGTTCTTAATAGGGGCGTTGGATGGAGGGTT
>OX387260.1:4611321-4616321 GCA_947562095.1 Branchellion lobata
TGGTGATGATGAGGATGGTGATAGTGAAGATGATGGTGATGATGAAGACGATGATAGTGAAGATGATGATGATAATGAGAATGATGGTGGTGATGAAGATGATGGTGATGATGAAGATGATGATAAAAAGATGGTGATAATGAGGATTATGATGAGAATGATGGTGATAATGATGATTGTGGTGGAAGGGTGGTTGCATGCACTCACGGTTTTGGATCCTCTATTGTTGATTTGGCAAGACAAAAGGGCTCTGTCTCCCAGCGCCACTGACTCGTTGCGCACTGGAGTCACTGTTGTCTCTGTGCCTTCTTGAAGGGCGTGGGGTGAAGTGATGGGGTTACTTGGAGGGGGTGAATTGGTGGGCTGCTAGGGGTGTGGTTGGGTTTGTGTGGTGGTTTTTTTGTTGGGGGTAGTGTAGATAGTGTGGTGGTTTGATGGGTGTGTGGTTTGGTTATGTTGTTTGTGATGAGTTTTTGTTGCTTGGTGTTTCGGTTTGTATAGTTTATGTTGGTGTTTGTGTGGTTGCTGTGGTGGTTTGTGTGGTGGTTTGTGTGGTGGTTTGTGTGGTGGTTTGTGTGGTGGTTTGTGTGGTGGTTTGTGTGGTGGTTGTGGTGGGTTGTGTGGTGGTTTGTGTGGTGATTTGTGTGGTGGTTTGTGTGGTGGTTGTGGTGGTTTGTGTGGTGGTTTGTGTGGTGGTTTGTGTGG
This sequence comes from Branchellion lobata, assembly GCA_947562095.1. Lineage (NCBI taxonomy): Eukaryota > Metazoa > Annelida > Clitellata > Hirudinida > Piscicolidae > Branchellion > Branchellion lobata. Next base: position 4,612,027 of record OX387260.1, read on the forward strand.
TGGTTTGTGTGGTGGTTTGGGGATATGTGGTGGGTAGGTGGTTGCTAAATAGTGATTGATACAAATATTCCTAAAATTCACAATGAAATAACCTTCAAAAACCCCACTATCATCAACCTACCTGCAGTTGAGAGTGACGACGTGGAGATGAGGAGGAGGAAGAGGAAGAAGAAGAGGAGGATGGGTGGGAAGCCAAATTGCATGGTGGGAGCATCAAAAAGATGGAGGGCTACAGCAGCAGAACCATGGTCAGTGTATGAAGAGAGCTTTGTTATCTTCAATAGATCCAACAGCAAGCAAAACGGCCTTTATAATTCCACTAATGCACTCCAGAAAACCAAATAAACTCTACGCCTTTTCCATTTTTCCTTCAACAATGAACACCCCTCTCTTTCTCCTTCTCTCCTTCCATCTTCGTCGTCATCATCCTCTTCACTCCCTGCAGCCGCTCTTAGGCTTTGATATACGTATGTGTGTTGTGTGCTTTACCGTGTGTGTTGTGTTTTTGTTGTTTGTGTTTTTGTTGATTGCTTGTATGTGTCGTTTTTTGTGTATTTTTGTGTATGCTTGTGTGTGTAGATGTGTTTTGTGTATGTGTGTTTGTGTGTGTGTTTTTGTGTGAGTGTTTTTGTGTGTCTGTGTTTGTATGTGTGTGTTTGAGTGAGTGTTTGTGTCTGTGTTTGTGTGTGTTTTTTGTGTATTGTTTATTTTGTGTTTTTTTTTGTTTTGTAAGCGTGTAAAACTTCGAAGTGTCTTGTGGGTTGTTTTTGATTGCTCAAAAGTATTTATGTTCAACTGTCTCCAAAGCAAGGTGGTGTGTGTGTGTGTGTGTGTGTGTGTGTGTGTGTGTGTGTGTGTGTGTGTGTGTGTGTGTGTGTGTGTGTGTATGTGTGTGTGTGTGTGTGTGTGTGTGTGTGTGTGTGTGTGTGTGTGTGTGTGTGTGTGTGTGTGTGTTTGTGTGTGTGTGTGTGTATGTGTGTGTGTGTGTGTGTGTGTGTGTGTGTGTGTGTGTGTGTGTGTGTGTGTGTGTGTGTGTGTGTGTGTGTGTGTGTGTGTGTGTGTGTGTGTGTGTGTGTGTGTGTGTGTGTGTGTGTGTGTGTGTGTGTGTGTGTGTGTGTGTTTGTGTGTTTGTGTGTTTGTGTGTTTGCGTGTACATGTGTGTTGTCCACGTGTGACAAACCAATGCATGACATAGGATGCTCGCTCAAGATTTGCAAGAGGCTATGAACACAGAAGCATCTTCGCTCTTCCTTCTCTTTTTCCTTCTCTCTCCCCTCTCCTCCTTCTCTCTCCTCTCTCCTCCTTCTCTCTCTCCTCTCCTCCTTCTCTCTCCCTTCTCTTCCTTCTTTTTCCCCTCTCTTCCTTCTCTCTCCCCTCTCCTCCTTCTCTCTCCCCTCTCCTTCTTCTCTCTCCCCTCTCCTCCTTCTCTCTCTCCTCTACTCCTTCTCTTTCCTCCTCTTCTTTTTCTCTTCATTTTCCTCCTTCTCTCTCCCTTCTCCTCCTTCTTTTTTCTCTCTCTCTTCTCTCTTCCTCTTAATTTTTGTTTCTTTTTATTTATTTTTTTTTCGTTTTTTTCCACTTTTTTCCTTCCTCTTCCTCTTTTCATTGTTCATATCTTTTTTCACCCACCCCACAAATACCAACTTTTCACCCATCTCACCCACCCATCCATTTATTCTACCCACCCATCCATCCATCTATCCCACCCATCCACCCATTCTTTTCTTCACCCATTCAGCCACCCATCCATCCCACCCATCCACCCATTCAGTCATTCATCACCAATCCATTCATCCATCCACCAATCCTCCCAACCAACCATGCATCCCACCTATCCACCCATTCAGCTGTCCATTCACCCATCCATTCATCCATCCACCAATCCTTCCAGCCACCCATCCATCCATCTCCCCATCCATCCATCCATCCACCCATCCATTCATCCATCCACCAATCCTTCCAGCCACCCATCCATCCATCTCCCCATCCATCCATCCATCCACCCATTCATCCATCCATCCACCCATCCATTCATCCATCCACCAATCGTCCCAACCAACCATTGAATCACTTTGAAATTTGTTTCAGAATCCAGTTTCGATAGTAGCTGACCTACGATAAAAAGACAATAAAAGTATATTAAACACAATAAACCTTTTCCGGTACAGATTTATATATATAAATATTAATTTTCCGATGATAATAATTTTAAAATTAATTATAAATAAATAAATAAATTAATAAATAAATTAATTAATTAATTAAATATAATAATAATGATATGTAAATAATATAACTGATAATTTAAAAAAATGAAAAACAAAAAAAATAATAATTTTTTTTCAATTAAAATTACTGTTTTTTTATTATTATTTTTTTTTTTTAATTATTATTATTATTATTATTATTATTATTATTATTATTATTATTATTATTATTATTTTATTTATTTTATTATTATTATTATTATTATTATTATTATTATTATTATTATTATTATTATTATTATTATTATTATAAGTATTATTATTATTATTATTATTATTATTATTATTATTATTATTATTATTATTATTATTATTATTATTATTATTATTATTATTATTATTATTATTATTATTATTATTATTATTATTATTATTATTATTATTATTTTTATTATTATTATTATTATTATTATTATTATTATTATTATTATTATTATTATTATTATTATTATTATTATTATTATTATTATTATTATTATTATTATTATTATTATTATTATTATTATTATTATTATTATTATTATTATTATTATTATTATTATTATTATTATTATTATTATTATTATTATTATTATTATTATTATTATTATTATTATTATTATTATTATTATTATTATTATTATTATTATTATTATTATTATTATTATTATTATTATCATTATTATTATTATTATTATTAATATTATTGAAGTTATTATAAAATTCATTATTATTATTATAGTAATAACAACAATAGAAGGAATAATAATAATCATCATCACCACCATCTCTCACCTTCATGGCGACGGAAAGAAGACAGGACTCTTTTGCGTTGAATGTTCCGAACAGGTTGGGTATGTTGTTACCGTACACGTAGCTGCTCACCCCCACTACGTCCCACACCGTCCCCCCGTCTGTGCACACCAACCCTCCCCCACTGTCACCCTTTTGGGGGGTTTTGGAGGTTTTGGGGGTTTTGGGGGGTTTTGGGGGTTTTTAGAGGTTTTGGGGGTTTTGGGGGGTTTTGGGGGGTTTTAGAGGTTTTGGGGGTTTTGGGGGGTTTTGGAGGTTTTGGGGGTTTTGGGGGGTTTTGGGGGGTTTTGGAGGGTTTTGGGGGGTTTTGGGGGGTTTTGGGGTTTTGGGGTTTTGGGAGTTTTAGGGTTTTGGGGGGTTTCAAGAGTTTTGGGGGGTTTAGGAGAGTTCGAGGTTTTGGGGGTTTTGGGAGGAGCTTTGAGGGTTTTGGGGGTTTTGGGGGTTTTGGGGGTTTTGGGGAGTTTTGGGGGGTTCGAAAGGTTTTGGGTTTTAGAGGGGTGTTTTGGAGGGTATTGAGGGTGTTTGGAAGGGTTCCATAGGGGTTTTGGAGTTTGGGGGTTATCGAAGGGTGTTTTTGGGAGTTTTTCCAGATTAGTCAGGGGATTCTCTCAGTACTATTGGCTGGGTTTTGAGGTTTTTTTTATTTTTATTTTTTCATTTCATTTTTCATTTTTATATCGAGATTTTTGCCTTTTTTTGGTGTCCGGATGAAGTTGGATTTGCGAGGTTGGATAGATCAAGTTATCCCAAAATTGATATAATTATATTCAATTTCCAGAGTTATTCGTTGCAATGGTTGAAAGGCGCAATGGTTGATTAAAAACGCAGCGGACAGCGGACAATAGACAGACGAACAGTAGACAGACAGAAAATAAGAAAACAATCGAAAAAATAAACAACAAACAGACAATAGAACAGCGGACAATAGGTGAGTGGATTAAAGGCGCAGCGGAGAGAAAAAAATACAGCGGACAAAAGACAGACAAAACAAAAAACAGCGAAAATATGACAAAAGAAAGCGAAAAAAAACAAAAAAATGGCAAGAAACAAAGAACAAAAGCAACAGACGGACAGACAACAACAGACAGGCAGACAACAACAGACGGACAGACAACAACAGACGGACAGACAACAACAGACAAACAGACAACAACAGACGGACAGACAACAACAGACAGACAACACCAGACAGACAGACAACAACAAACAAACAGACAACAACAGACAGACAGACAA
>OX387260.1:4621321-4638821 GCA_947562095.1 Branchellion lobata
GAGGATGGATGGAAGATGGATGGAGGATGGATGGAGGATGGATGGAGGATAGATGGAGGATGGATGAAGGATGGATGGAAGATGGATGGAGGATGGATGGAGGATGGGTGGAGGATGGATGGAGGATGGATGGAGGATGGATGGAGGATGAATGGATTATGGATGGAGGATGGATGGAGGATGGATGGATTATGGATGGAGGATAGCTGGAAGATGGATGGAGGATGGATGGAAGATGGATGAGAAAATTATGAATGAGGAAAAAATGAAGGACGGATGAGGGATGAATGGAAGATGAATGAATGAGGGATGGATGGGGGATGGATGAAGGATGGATGAAAGAGGGATAAGAAGATATGAAAATGGATTCAAAAAACATTAAATGAAATTGATTGGAAAATGATAAGAAAAAAACAAAATAAAAGAAAATGTGACTGAAAACAAAAAAACGAAATACCACTAAAACTTAAAAAAAAAATTTTTGTCGAAAGAAGAGAGTTTGAAAGAAAATGGCAGACTGGGGACTTGAATAGTATTTAATCAGCGCTATAGAAATGCTTTGATGGGATAAGATTAGATTATAATGAAGAAGAAAGGCAGGAGGCTTAAAAGTGGAATGAGAAAAAATAAAAAAAAAGAAAATAAAAAATAAAAAAATAAAAAAAGAATTGAAAAGAAGAGATGAAAGAGGAATAGAGAAGGAAAGACGAAATAAAAATAAATAAAAAAGAAGAAAGAAGGAATGAAAGTAGAATGAAGGAATGAAGGAATGAAAGAAGGGAGGAGTGAAAAAGGAAGAAAGAAGGAATGAAAGAAGGGAGGAGTGAAAAAGGAAGAAAGAAGGAACGAAAGAAAAAGAATAAAGGAAGAATGAAGAAAGGTACTTGACGAGCAAAGTTTTGAGGACTCCTTGGGTGATGAGGAGCAGGTGGGTAGACTGGTTAGCAAGCTCAGAGTTGCTGCTGTGACTGGCAGCTGAAGAGTTGCTAGAGTGTGGGAGGTTAGGGAGTGTTAGTGGAGAGTTGTTGGAGTGTGGGAGGTTAAGAGGTGTTACTGGAGAGTTTAAAAGGGTTGTGGTGGGATTTGGAAAAGATTATGGTGAAAAAGTGGTGGAAGAGTGGTGGAAGAGTGTGGTGGGAGTGTGGTGGGAGTGTGGTGGGAGTGTGGTGGGAGTGTGGTGGGAGTGTGGTGGGAGTGTGGTGGGAGTGTGGTGGGAGTGTGGTGGGAGTGTGGTGGGAGTGTGGTGGGAGTGTGGTGGGAGTGTGGTGGGAGTGTGGTGAGAGTGTGGTGGGAGTGTGGTGGGAGTGTGGTGGGAGTGTGGTGGGAGTGTGGTGGGAGTGTGGTGAGAGTGTGGTGGGAGTGTGGTGGGAGTGTGGTGGGAGAGTGGTGGAAGTGTGGTGGGAGTGTGGTGGAAGAGTGTGGTGGAAGTGTGGTGGATTTGGGGTGAAGTTGTGGTGTAATTGGGAAGAATGTTTTGGTAGAATGGAGAAGAAATTATAGAAGAAATCTGGTTGGATGAGAAAAGCCCTTTGGGAAATGGTTTGGCGGCTTATGGGAAGGTTAAGAGGGGAACACAGATCTACATGGTGTTGAAGGGTGTAAGAGGAGGTTGGAAAGTATTTCAGAAAAGGTGTGAGAGCATGAGAGAAAAATAAATTTCGAATACCTCCAAAATAAATAAAAGGATCTATTGAACCCCAAAGGTTTTGCTAAAGCCCCCAAAATCCTCTCTCAAACCCCCCAAAAACCTGTAATAAACCCACCAAAAACCTGTAATAAACCCCCCAAAAACCTTCCTCTTAAACCCCTCAAAAACCTTTCTTAAACCCACCAAAAAACCTCTCTCAAACCTTCCAAAAAACCCCTCCTAAACCACCCAAAAAACCCCTCTTAAACCACCCAAAAAACCCCTTTTAAACTGCCCAAAAACCCCTTTTAAACCGCCCAAAAACCCCCCAAAAACCTTTTTCAAACCCCCAAAAACCCCCCAAAAACCTTTTTCAAACTCCCAAAAACCTCTTCTGAACCCCCAAAAACCCCCACAGACGTGTTCCTAATGAATGAGCACACGAGCTGGTTTTTTGAGTCGTCCCAACCATCGGCACACACGTGACTTTTTACCCCTTTCACCACCAACATCAGTAAATCCCCCTCCAGCGTTACTTGGTGAAAGATTAGTGGAAATGGGGAAGGATTAGTGGAAGTGGTGAAAGATTAATGGAAGTGGTGAAAGATTAGTGAAAGTGGTGAAAGATTAGTGGAAATGGGGAAGGATTAGCGGAAATGGTGAAGGATTAGTGGAAGTGGTGAAAGATTAGTGGAGCTGGTGAAAGATTAGTGGAAGTGGTGAAGGATTAGTGTAAACAAAGTAACATAAAAATATATAATATATTAATATAAATTATTTATAATAACATAATAATACAACTTTATTATAATTATTATTCCCCACTGCAGTTTTTTTCATCGGTGCCTTTGAGGCAATCCATTTTGGAGTCGCATAAGCGGTCCTTGGGAACACATTTTTGTTCAAACTCACACTTCACGTGATCCTTCTCACACGTGACTGAGTGTGGTGGATGTGTGGTGGTTGTGTGGTGGCTGTGTGGTGGTTGTGTGGTGGTTGTGTGGTGGTTGTGTGGTGGTTGTGTGGTGGCTGTGTGGTGGTTGTGTGGTGGTTGTGTGGTGGTTGTGTGGTGGCTGTGTGGTGGTTGTGTGGTGGTTGTGTGGTGGTTGTGTGGTGGATGTGTGGTGTGGTGATTGTGTGGTGTGGTGGTTGTGTGGTGGTTGTGTGGTGGTTGTGTGGTGGTTGTGTGGTGGCTGTGTGGTGATTGTGTGGTGGTTGTGTGGTGGATGTGTGGTGTGGTGATTGTGTGGTGTGGTGGTTGTGTGGTGGTTGTGTGGTGGTTGTGTGGTGGTTGTGTGGTGGTTGTGTGATGGATGTGTGGTGTGGTGATTGTGTGGTGGTTGTGTGGTGGTTGTGTGGTGGTTGTGTGGTGGTTGTGTGGTGGTTGTGTGATGGTCGCGTGGTGGTCGCGTGGTGTGGGAGTTGCGTGGCGTGGTGGCTGTATGGTGTGGTTGTGGTTGTGTGATGCATGGTGCGTGTGTAGTTAATACTTCCCAACCTCTTCCACTCCTCCAAACCTTTCAAAATTTTTCTAAATCTCTCCAAATTTTCTACAAATTTCCACATACCCACCCAAACCCCCCAATTCTCTTCAAACCTTCCAAAGGCCCCCAATTCTCCCCAAACCCCCCAAACCCCCCAAACCCCTCTAAACCCACTTATATCTCCCCCAAACTTCACCCAAATCTACCCAATCCTCCATATATCCATCTAAAGTATTCAAAGCTTTTTCAAAAAAATTTTAAAATATTTTTTCAATTTCTCCAAACTTTCCTCCTTCAAACCCCCCCCTCAAACCTCCCCTCTCAAACCTCCCCCTTCAAACCTCCCCTCTTCAAACCTCCACCCTTCAAACCTCCCCCCCTCAAACCTCCCACCCTCAAACCCCCCCCCCCCTTCAAACCTCCCCCCTTCAAACCTCCCCCCCTCAAACCACCCCCTCCAAACTTTCCCCCCTCCAAACCTCCCCCCTTCAAACCTCCCCTTTTCAAACCCCCCACCCTTAAACCTCCCCCCTTCAAACCTCCTCCCTCAAACCTCCCCCCCCCCCTCAAACCTCCTCCCTCAAACCCCCCCCTCAAACCTCCCTCCCTTCAAACCCCCCCTCCCTTCAAACCTCCCTCCTTCAAACCTTCCCCCCTCAAACCACCCCCTCCAAACCTCCCTTCCTCCAAACCTCCCCCCCTCAAACCTCCCCCCCTCCAAACCTCCCCCCTTCAAACCTCCCCTTTTCAAACCCCCCCACCCTCAAACCTCCTCCCTCAAACCTCCCCCCCTCAAACCTCCTCCCTCAAACCTCCCTCCCCCCCCCCTCAAACCTATCCCCCTCAAACCTCCCCTCTTCAAACCTCCCCCCTTCAAACCTCCCCCCCTCAAACCTCCCCCCTTCAAACCTCCCCTCTCACCACAATGCGGTTCCATTTCGTCATCCCCTCCCGGACAATCTTTCAATCCGTCACACAGGAAGAAGGCCGCTATGCACCTGCCATTCCTGCACCCATACTCTCCTTTCATGCATGCTGGTGCATGCGCGGATGAATGTCGCATGCATGGATGGATGATGCATGCGTGGAAGAATGATTCATGCATGGATGAATGACGCATGCATGGATGAATGATGCATGCGTGGAGGAATGACGCATGGATACGTTGACGGAGGGTTGATGCATGGATGGATGAGTAAATAGATTGATAGATAGATGATCAGATGAATGGATGAATGTGTGGATGAATGAACGAATGAAGGGATGAATGGCTGGATGAATGGATGGATGTATTGGTGGATGAATGAACGCACTGCAGTTAACTTCATCCAAGCCACTGGAACAGTCTTCGTAGCGGTTGCAGAGCTTAGCCCTGCTGACACACTCCATTGTCTCGTCACACATCACGTAAGCACCCGTTAGGCAAGCTGTGGTACAGTGGTACAGTGGCACAGTGGTGTGGTGTTGTGTTCAAGGTGTGGCATGGTGTGGCGTGGTGTGGCGTGGTGTGGCGTGGTGTGGCTTGGTGTGGCGTGGTGTGGCGTAGTGTGGCGTGGTGTGGCGTGGTGTGGCGTGGTGTGTCGTGGTGTGGCGTGGTTTGGCGTGGTGTGGCGTGGTGTGGTGTGGTTTGGCGTGGTTTGGCGTGGTTTGGCGTGGTTTGGCGTGGTTTGGCGTGGTTTAGCGTGGTTTGGCGTGGTTTGGCGTGGTGTGTCGTTGTGTGGCGTAGTGTTAACACTAACTGTATTTGAGAAGCAATAAAATGACTAGACATCCTGTGGCTAACAGAAGCATTCCAGTAACAATGAAACCCATTATTGACATATCCGGACCGCTAGAAACTGTGAAATGTTTCGGAAGATTATTCAAATCTTGAGCAAATTCTCACTTAGAGATAAAATCAAATAAAAAAGTATGTTTCAATTTGAATATAAATTTCAACTTTAAAGTTTGGTTTGAGTTCGGATTTCAGTAGGAAACCACATGAAAGTTTAAAAATATGCATTTGAGACATTTTCAAAAATTACTTGATCTCATCTTCACAATTCGTATTTTTCGAGTTTATTTATTTTTTTGGTTTTTTGAGATAGATGTTTTGTTGTTTGTTTTAACGTTTCCAATGAAAAAAAAATTATATTAAACTATTATGACATACTTTGTTGCTCTAAGTATAAAGCGCCTGTAAAAAGCTTTATTTTAAAAGTAAAGTTGGTTATAAGTTGTATTCCTTGGTCGTATAATGGGTGATTCTGAGTCAGAAAAGATGATTCTCGAGCAGTCTTCATTTGCAAAAATGGCTGAAGATTTAGAAAATCAGGAATTAGAGGTATTTTGCTATTTACTTTTTAAAATGAATCTTATCGAAAATATGAAGTGTTCATTTTGATCTTATATATCACCGCCTATAAGACATCATTATTTCTAGAATTTTCCAGCTTCTGGTGAGGCATACTCTTGTTTGATAGCGGCCTATTTGGTCCTTGGCGACTTGTGAGCCTGTTTAAAATTTTCCATTTTATTTTAACTTTTACTAATGTTATCACGATTTAATAATCACGATACACATTTTTTGAAATAAAAAATCATTTCGGTATGCAATAAATCATTTTTTCAAATAATTACAGAACATCATGCAAATTTCTATGGAAAAGAATTCCGGACTCCATAAAAGAAGTTATTCTTATAATTTATTCATCATTTGTGATAAAACTGCTAAATAAAATTTCAAAAAATATTTTTTAAAAATTATTTTTAAATTAAAGAGAAATCAACTTCTATTGATTCAAAAGTAAAAGTAATTTTTATCAATTAAAAATTAAATTAAAGTTAATTTTCACTGGTTTATAACTAAAATCACCTTAATCATTAACTTCCAAATAATCTTGCTCATAATCTCAATAATCTTTCAAACACAGGAGACCAAAGTGTTGGGAGAGTTGTGGAAGGTGGGCATGCAGATGTGGCACAAGGACTGGCCTGCTCTCCACCATGAGCTTGATTCTTTCCAAACGCCTCCACACCTCGAAATATACATCAACCAACTCATCAGTCTGCTTCATTTATAATTTTATAGTCTTCTATTTCTGTACTTCTATCATTTATTTCAGTAATTCAATTAATTATTTCAGTAATTCAATTAATTATTTCAGTAATTTTATTATTTATTTTAGTAATTTAACTTTTTTATTTCAGTTATTTAGTTATCCATTTTAGTAATTTCAGTATTTTTTTTAAGTAATTTTATTATTTATTTCAGTAATTTAATTTTTTATTTCAATAATTTCATTTTTTATAACAGTAATTTAATTATTTATTCCAGTAAATCAATTAATTTATTTTTCTATTAAATTATCAATCAATTTGTTAATTCATTCAAATATTTTCCATTTTGATCTCCGAACATGTTTGTTTCAATTTTTTCAATTCAAAATTATTTTTTAGACCCTTGGAAAAAATATTATTCCGAATCGCAGATTTTTGGAAATCAAAAACTCTAATTTCAAAGTTATTCATGTTTACTACTCTAATCTAATCTAATCATTTTTATAGCGCTCATTTCACACTGTTCAAAAGCGCAAATCCAATCTAAAATCTTTCATTATTTTCCATCAAATCCCATCCAACCCTTCCACAGAAGATACAAGGGAGAGGTCAGTGAGCTTGGTGATGTCTGCCTTCTCCACCATCTCCACAGACCTCCTCTCTCAGATTGTCCACAAAGACCACTACCTCAAGGGTGAGTGGCTATAATGTAGAGTTACTAAATTAATTTATTTATTAAATCAATGGCTAGCTAATTTATAATTCATGATGATTAGATTAGCTAAGATTAGGTCAGATTAGATTCGCTCTTTTGAACAATGTGGATTCAGCGCTATATAAATGATTTGGTTAGATTTGATTAGATTAAATCAGAATGACTGAAATAGGGCGCCACACAAATTATTGAAAGAAATGAAAGTACAATTAAATTTAATTCATAAAATGGAAATCATTTTTTATTTTTTCATGAAGTCTAATTCATTTTGTTGTTATTCATAATTATTTTGAGATATTTTTTTTATTTTTGAAAAAATTAAAAATTTAATTAGTTATTTTTTTAATTTCACAGTCGTTGAAAAGAACAATTGGAAGCTTGATGACGACAAAAAATTCGTCACCATTCCTGAGCCAGGTTTTCAAGCAAATGTTAAGCATTAAGTTGTATTTTTATTCCATTGCATAAAAATAACTTTACTGACTTACGACATAAAATATAGGCGTGGGTAAATAATTATGATACTATTATTTTTGTTTTGGTTATTAGTTTTATTTTTTTTATTTTAATTATAATTTTTTTAATCTGTATCCCCTTCGTCAGATTCACGGCCCGCAATGGAAAATCAACAAAATTTGGAATCACTCACTCAATTCGTGTCTTTTTTGGAAAATTAATAAAGGCGAAATTTTTATCTTTAATTCTCAACATTTTTTGAAATAGTTTATGTTTAATTTTTTAATGTTTTCGAATTAGTTAAAAAGACGTGAGTTTAAAATTCTCACATTTTACTTTTTGAATGTATCGTTGAAATAATAAAAAAAGCCTTTTTGTCAATATGAGCCAGCTCTATTTTGAGCTCAGTGCATTTTTAAAATGATTTTATCGCTCAACTTGTAAAATGTTAAGAGGACGTTTATTTAAAGATATTTTGGTGAGTTTTTGTGTTGATATTTACATAAATTTTTAAAATTCCAAGTTTCAATTTGGTTCAATATTTTTCCAGTCTTCGGCAGAGGTGGTTTCCAAGAGAGGCACAAAGCACTGGGATATAAAATGGTCGCAAAAAAGAAAAGAAAAATTTTACAAAGTCAAACTAAATTTTCTATTCAAATCTTTTTTCGGCTGCAAATAATTTTCATCAAAACTGAAAGAAACCCGATTTATTGAAAGACTCAAGATACTTTTAAAACTTATTTTCAATTTTTTGCTCACACTCCACTTCAAAGCATTGTTTAAAGTTTCTTTCTAAATCAGACGATGAAAATATTTCACCCTTCCAGGTTGATCTTCCAGACTTTGACAAAGTTCGACGACAAATGAAACTTCCACATGAAGAGCAAAAGTCCATAATGAAGAAAGAAGGGAAGGTGAGGCTAACTCCTCTGAAATCAATCATTCTGTATTATTACATATAGTGATGGTGGTGATTATAAAGATGATGATGATGATGATTTCAGATGCCACCGAGGTACCACCAGGAAAGACCCATCATTATCTCTTGCACAAGTCATTACTCAACTTTTTTTTTTCTTATCTCATCATTTTTGTAGTCACTTCTGTTATTAATTTTTTTTGTATTTACTATTATTATTGTTTTTATTATTATTTTTTTTTAATTATTGTAGTTTTTACATCTTATCAACCACCACAGACTCCATCTTTGAGCCTTATGTACCCCCGGAGGGGGGTAGTTTGATGTCAAACCTCACCAAGGTGAGTGGTGATTGTATGTGCATTTGTACTGTTACATATGTCTGAGTGTTTGTGTAATTGTACTTCTGTATGTGTCTACGCTTGTCTCAGTGTGTGCGTTCCCATCTACACAGGGAGCCAAAGAGAAAATGACAGAGTTACAAATGAAACGAAAGTCTTTTATGGCCGTCAGAAAAATCAAGTCCTATGATGAAGACTTCGACGTAAAAGTAGGGATGGGCCGTTTTTGAATTATTTTATCATTTCAAATGTTCCAATAGAATCAGGAAATTCAAAGATATAAATTAAACATTTTTTAAATTATATATTTTCATTAAATACGAATATTTATGTGCATTTTCGCATAATTATTTCTTAATTATTTCAACTTTTCCAGGAATTTCCAGACCAGGCTTTGTCCATATACAAAGAGGCTATGCACCTTCTACAAGAGTTGGTTTTTTCCTTCATTCATTCATTCATTCATTGTTTCTTTCTTTTTTCATTCTGTCATTTTTTCTTTCATTCATTCATTCGTTCTTCTCTTCATTCAGTCATTCCATCCTTCCTTCCTTTAATTCATTAATTCATTTATTCATTCATTCAGTCACTCATCCATTCATTCATTCATCCATTCATTCAGTCATTCAGTCCATGCATCCATGCACCCAAGTTGCCATATTCAATCATACCATCATTCTTTAATTTGTTCTCATCTTCATTCCTCCACCACATGCAACCTCCCCCCACTCCACAGCGCCAAGAAGAATGAGCTGAAACTGCATGAATTGCTGAGTGAGAAAGCATACCCTGTGAGTCCATCCATCCATCCATCTTTTATTCATCCATCTATCCATCCATCCATTCATCCATCTTTCATTCATCCATCCATTCATCCATTTTTCATCCATTTATCTAAACATCCATCCGTCTACCCATTCATCCATCTTTCATTCATCCATCCGTTCATCCATCCATTCATCCATCTTTCATCCATTTATCTAAACATCCATCCGTCTACCCATTCATCCATCCATCCATTCATCTATTATCTATCTCTTCCCGTCTAATCCCTAATTTTCCACCCTCTTTTCTTTTTCCTTTCACTTCATTCCAACTTTTTTTATTTTTCAATCTCATCCTCCCATCTCTTCAATCCCCAGATCACTTAATCTTTCAATCTCTAATCCCTTGATCATTTAATCTTCTAGCCTCCGACCTCTTAATCACTTAATCTCTAATATCTTAATCCCCCAGCCTTTCAATCATTTAATCTCCAACATCTTAATCTCCATCCCCTTAATCATTTAATCCCACAATCCCCAAGTTCCTTAATCTCTTAATTCCAACCCTTTTATCATCTTATTCCTCAATCCTTTAATCTCCTATCTCATCTCCCCAATCCTCTAACCCCCCATCTCATCCCCCCAACCCCCCATCTCATCCCCCCAATCCCCCAACCCCCCATTTCCCCAACTTCCCATCTCCCCATTTCCCCCATCCCCCCCATTCCCCCGAAGGAGTTGGTGTTGAAGTTGAGTCGTAAAACGTTGCGGTGGGCGTTTGATGAGTCGATGGAGGCGGCTCGGGTGGTGCACGTGAGGTCCTCAGACTTCCTCAGCAAGGACAACATCTTCGCACAAATCACCGTCCGCTTCCTCACCAAACAAGTGGGCGTGGCTTTTTTTTTTTTTTTTTTTGGCGGGAAAGCGTTATTTTGGGGGAATGAGGTTAATTTGGGGGATTGGGGTTATTTGGGGGATTGGGGTTATTTGGGGGAAATGGGATTTGGGGGGGGAGAGGGGGCATGAGGTTTTTGGAGAAGGGGAAGATAAGGTTTTTGGGATTGAAAAAAAATTTTTATAAAGGGGGGGGGGGTTGGTTGGGTTGGTACTGTATGGGTGGTGAGGGGGAAAGAGGATTTGTTCTATGGTTGGGAAGGGTGATGGGATAGTCTTTTAACGAACATATCCCTTCCTTCACAAGCGCACCAGCCCGATGAAGCAACTGCACCATAACCCCACATCAATCCTCACAACCCTTCCTGACACTGACTCCTCGAGATCCTCATACTCCCCCACCACGCCAACTCTCCCACAACCAACCCTTACCACCCATAATATCTACAGTCAACCCAGACTTCTCACAACCAACCCAAACCCCCCACACCCACTCCAAAATACCCACAATCAACCCAAATTCCCATACCCACTCCAAACCCCTCACACCCAACCTAAAACCCCCCCACATTCAACCCAAACTCTTCATCCCCCCCCCAGAAAATAGCCATCTACGACCAGTACGGTAGGCTGATGTACGGTAGCGCCAGCAAACCTAGAGAGCGCTTAGAGTTCGTGGTCTTCGAGAAGCACATATCGGACGAACAGGGCGTCTGGAGGATGCACAGTAAGTTGCAGCCGCTGTGGACTGGCGTCGAGGATGAAGGCGTCCTCAAGACCATCATGCTCCCCTACGCCCAGGGAGACCCCAGGGCTGAAGAGGTGTCCGATGGCGCTGTGATTGAGGCGCTGTAGTGTGTAGTTGGTTTCTGGGGTTTTTTTTATAAGCGCTGTAGGGTGTGGGTGGTTTTTGGGGTTTTTTTTATAAGGGTTTGTGGGGTGTTTTTTGGGGGTTTGTAGGGTGGTTTGTGGGTGTTTGTGAGGTGGTTTGAAGGGTGTTGTGGAGTATTTTTGGGGGTTTTTGGGGAGTTTTTTGAAAAGAGAAAAAGGGGTTTGTGATGTGTTTTTGAGTTTTTTTTTTGTAAATAAGTGGTTTATGATGTGGTTGCTGCCGTGGTTTGGTTGTTGGCTCGACTGAATGATATTTTACGCAATAAAATTTTAAAAAATATTTTTATTAATTTTATTTTTTCAAAAATTAATTTTTTTTAATACTAAAAAAATATGAACTCTAAATGTTTGAAAAAATTTGACAATAAAAAAAAAGATATTTTCGTGAAAATGAATTAAGTTTAAATAGCTTTCCACCAAATTGACATTTAATCAAATAAATAGTAAATAAAAAATTATTAATAAAAAAAAAAAAAAATTTTCCGAAAACTTGCAAAATGTTGCAACAAGAAGGTATTAAAAAACTAACGTGAGAGTGGTTACCTTTTAATACATCTGCATATTCATATTTGCTTATCAGCACTCCTTTCTTTCCACCAATGGCGACCCACTTGACTTGATTGACAGACCTCAACTCCGCCCCCTGGTGCTGGTTGGCTGGAAGGGATGGTTGTAAAGTGTGTAGCATCGTAGATGAAGTTGTAAAATTTCTATTTTTAAGACACGTGATGATGATATCATCGCCAGCATCATCATCATCACCGCCATCTCCTCCTCCTCCTCCTCTTCATCTTCGTCATCGTCATCATCCTTATCATTGCTTCTTTTATCACATAAATAATTAACTGTTATGAATTTTTGACTTATTCGCGTTAATAATAAAATATTACTATCAATAATCTATTAGTCGCCAAAATCAATGAAAACAAAAATAACCAATGATATCGATAAAAATAACTAATAAAAACGCTAAAAACCAATAATATAAATATTATTATCAATAATAACAATCATGACTCATAAACAACAACAAAACAAAATCCTGAATTATGACGTATGGTTAAAAGTGAATTCTGATTCAACGCCATTTGAAAGTTCCCCTTTAAGACACAGTCTATAACGGGAGGCTGTTATTTCGGAGTATTTTGAGATTCGTGTAAAATCCCATCTCACGTGACGCAGTTGATATTTTCGTTACTAACGTTATGATATCCGTTACTATCGTTAAGTTACCTCTTATTGTTGTTATTTCAGGCATTGCAAGTCTTCATATGCCGCTCAAATTGTAAATTAATTCTTTTGGACGTTAAAAATATATTCTTTGTTGGAATTGTAAATAATTAAATAAATAAAAATACGTAACAGAATTTTTTTTTCATGGATTTGAAAAGCGCCTTTCGAGCGTGGCTTATTCACGGACCTTTCAGAAAGTCCTACTCACCGCTTCAGTGGTCTTTGAAGCTTCCCTGATAACACCATTGCAGTAACACACACATACATGCACACATACGTAGACATACATACGCATACACATACTTATACATAAAAACGCACACACATACATTCGTACATAGGTCTACACACACACACATAAATTTTTTTACACATAACTTCACACATATTTTCACACGTATACACACATAATTCCAAACATACCTTCACAATCAACACACACACACACACACAAACACACACACTCACACACACACACACACACACACACACACACACACACACACACACACACACACACACACACACACACACAACACACACACACACACACAAACACACTCACACGCACGCCTTCAGATGCTTATATGTATATAACCCAGAGTGGTTTATGAGCGGAGATGGGATAGGGTTATAATGGAGGTTGGTGTTGTGAGCTTAATAACACATTTCCATGCCTTTATCATATTGAGTCGCTAGCACGTGTGCTCATTAATTCTCATCTCTCATATCCCAAACCTGGATTTCGTATCATGGATATAAAGCTATAGAGAAGTGGCGGAGGTTGTGTTGTTGTGTTTACCTTATCACTCTTGTGGAATAAAAGGTTTTTAAGCTTTTTGATACCAAAGAACAAACAATTATGTTGCGAAAAATTGGAAGTGGTTGAACCTACTGAAGCCGCTTAAAAGTGAATTTAAATGAAGAGATTCAAAAATAACTCGAATGAACAATCTGCAAGTTGGACTTGGGATTTAAAAGTGAAGCTATGAAGTTAATTAATGACAATTTAAAATGAAACTTAAGTTACGAAGTGAGGTAATTTGTCTTGGAGTTTAAGACGTGCGTGGTGGCGTTACAGAGTCCTACACATCAAAACAATTTCATTTGTAATCATAAAGCACTCCTAGCCACCGACACACCTACCACCGCTTCTGGCTGACGCTGCTACCACCACTACCACAACCACTACCACCACTACAACTACCACTACCACCACTACGACTACAACTACATAACTACTGCAACTACTACCACCATTACCACTACAACTACCACTTCTACTACTAACACCACTACAACTACAGCTACCATAACTCCTGCAACTACCACAACTACCACCACCGCTACAACTAAAACTACAATAACTACTGCAACTACCACAACTACAATAACTACTGCAACCATTTTTTCTTGTAGCACTACACCTCAAAGCTACTATAACCACTACGGATACTTCAACTACTAACTCAATAGCTACAACAGCCACTACTACTACTACAACCATTATAACTACAACTAAAACAACAAAACCTATTAAACTACCACTAGAACTACAAAAACGCTGTAACCACAACTACCACAAATACCACAGCTTCACAAACGCTGTAACCACAACTACCACAACTACCACAACTTCACAAACGCTGTAACCACAACTACCACAACTACCACAACTTCACAAACGCTGTAACCACAACTACCACAACTACCACAACTTCACAAACGCTGTAACCACAACTACCACAACTACCACAACTTCACAAACGCTGTTACCACAACTACCACAACTACCCCAGCTTCACAAACGCTGTAACCACAGCTACCACAACTACCACAACTTCACAAACGCTGTAACCACAGCTACCACAACTACCACAACTTCACAAACGCTGTTACCACAACTACCACAACTACCACAACTTCACAAACGCTGTAACCACAACTACCACAACTACCACAACTTCACAAACGCTGTAACCAAATCCATTGAAGCTCCAAAGAGCGTTGTTACAACAACCAGCTCAACAAATCTCTACCAAAGTTTGAATCACCACCAAAACCTCATCTCTTCTTCCACCAACCCCTACCCCCATCCCACCACATCTACCACTTTTGCCAAACCACGCCTACCCATCTCAGCCCACTATTTTAACCTTGCTTTTCCAACCCACCCCGACACACCATTATACTTTGAGCTTTGCCCCTTAACTCACCAATCTCAGCATAACTGGTCTGTTTTTTTATAACTCAACAACCCCGCTAGTCTAGTCAGAACACTACCAACCAATCCACTACAAGCCACCAAACTATCCACAAAAATCCACCGCCACCGCCACAACCACCACCACCGCCACCGCCACAACCACCACCACCGCCACCGCCACAACCACCGCCACCACAACAACCGCCACCGTCACAACCCACCACCATCGCCACGAACCACCACCACCACCGTCACAACCCACCATCATCGCCACGAACCACCACCACCACCACCACCACAATCCACCGCCACCGCCAATCATAACCCACCACCACTGCCACAACCCACCACTACCACCACAATCAGAACCACCGCCACCACTACCATCACCACCGCCACCACTACCATCACCACCACCACCACTCCCACCACCACCACCACCACCACCACCACAACCGCCACCACGATGAATCAAAGTCCCTTCAGTAGCAATGCCACTTTCCCCCCAACATGGTTTGGTGAAGCACCCCTCCATGAACCACCCCCCCACCACCAATTCCCCTACGACCACCTCATCCCCTCTTCGAACCTCCCCTCCAAGCTACCCGAAGACCAACACCCCTACAACAACTACAACGATTGCGCTCGTTTCAACAACACTTACCACTTTAACACCTTCAACACCACATGTTGTTTCAACTACAACACCCCACCCTTCAAATCCCCACCTTTCCCCCCCCAAAACCCCCTCAACAAGTTTAACCCTTACCCTTTCATACCCTATGACAATCCACCGGAACCTCTCAAAATCCCTTCGCCTCCTGACCTCCCCCATCGACCCAAAATGGTTTTTTCCTCTTCAGAATACCAGGGGATTAAATCCCTCGATGAATCCTATAGGCCCGCCTCCTTCTACACCCCCACCAAAGAAGGGGAGTACACCCAAGATAAGACCTCCACTCCATCTCCCCCTCTCGCCACCAACAAGTCCCCCCCCACAGAAGACCAGCTCAACCCCTATCAAGCCCTTGTCTCTACTACCTCCTCTCTCCCTCAAGCCAAGTTTGAGAAGTACTGTACAGGTGAACTGGAAAAAAGTGGCTGCAAAAGCGCCTCTGAAATGAAGGTGTGGTGGCGTGTTGTGGCGTGGTGTGGTGTGGTGTGGTGTGGTGTGGTGTGGTGTGGTGTGGTGTGGTGTGGTGTGGTGTGGTGTGGTGTGGTGTGGTGTGGTGTGGTGTGGTGTGGTGTGGTGTGGTGTGGTGTGGTGTGGTGTGGTGTGGTGTGGTGTGGTGTGGTGTGGTGTGGTGTGGTGTGGTGTGGTGTGGTGTGGTGTGGTGTGGTGTGGTGTGGTGTGGTGTGGTGTGGTGTGGTGTGGTGTGGTGTGGCGTGGTGTGGTGTGGTGTGGTGTGGTGTGGTGTGGTGTGGTGTGGTGTGGTGTGGTGTGGTGTGGTGTGGCGTGGTGTGGTGTGGTGGGGTGTGGTGTGGTGTGGTGTGGTGTGGTGTGGTGTGGTGTGGTGTGGTGTGGTGTGGTGTGGTGTGGTGTGGTGTGGTGTGGTGTGGTGTGGTGTGGTGTGGTGTGGTGTGGTGTGGTGTGGTGTGTCGTAGCGTGGCGTGGTGTGGTGTGGTGCAGCGGCGATGATTATAAACAGATGTGGCTTTTTTCGAACGAATGTTCCTAGCGTTCTGACCTCTCAGCTAAAAAATTAAAACGAAAACATGAAATTTCATCTCAATAGATTGAAATAAGGCCCGAATGCTCGCGCAAATTAATCATAAAAATAGTAATAACGCCACCAATAACAACAATAAAAATAAATAATAAAAAACAAAATAGAGTTTATAATATTAGAAAGTTTATGAATACAAATATAAAGAATGATAATAAAAGTATTAATAATATTATTAATATTGATAATAATAATAATGATAATAATAATAATAATAATAATAATAATAATAATAATAATAATAATAATAATAATAATAATAATAATAATAATAATAATAATAATAATAATAATAATAATA
Organism: Branchellion lobata; assembly: GCA_947562095.1. NCBI lineage: Eukaryota > Metazoa > Annelida > Clitellata > Hirudinida > Piscicolidae > Branchellion > Branchellion lobata. The sequence continues at coordinate 4,637,919 of OX387260.1, forward strand.
ATAATAATAATAATAATAATAATAATAATAATAATAATAATAATAATAATAATAATAATAATAATAATAATAATAATAATAATAATAATAATAATAATAATAATAATAATAATAATAATAATAATAATAATAATAATAATAATAATAATAATAATAATAATAATAATAATAATAATAATAATAATAATAATAATAATAATAATAATAATAATAATAATAATAATAATAATAATAATAATAATAATAATAATAATAATAATAATAATAATAATAATAATAATAATAATAATAATAATAATAATAATAATAATAATAATAATAATAATAATAATAATAATAATAATAATAATAATAATAATAATAATAATAATAATAATAATAATAATAATAATAATAATAATAATAATAATAATAATAATAATAATAATAATAATAATAATAATAATAATAATAATAATAATAATAATAATAATAATAATAATAATAATAATAATAATAATAATAATAATAATAATAATAATAATAATAATAATAATAATAATAATAATAATAATAATAATAATAATAATAATAATAATAATAATAATAATAATAATAATAATAATAATAATAATAATAATAATAATAATAACACCATCATCATCATTAGATACAGTTGAATTAAACACCCAAGAAGATGAAAAGAGAGTTTTCAACCTGCTCTTATTTTTCACTCATTTTTTTTTTTAAATGAGAAAAAAACAAAAACAAAAATCAAAGATGTTTTGAAAAATAATTTTTAAAGTTAAAAAAAATAAAAACAGATGGACCCCACGTTGAAATGGCTGAAAAATAAAAGTGAATATGGATTTAGGAAAAATTATTCGCTGATTTTTTAGACCACAATTCGTTACTACAAGAAAT
>OX387260.1:4656321-4658821 GCA_947562095.1 Branchellion lobata
TGAATAAATGAATGAATGAATGAATGAATGAATGAATGAATGAATGAATGAATGAATGAATGAATGAATGAATGAATGAATGAATGAATGAATGAATGAATGAATGAATGAATGAATGAATGAATGAATGAATGAATGAATGAATGAATGAATGAATGAATGAATGAATGGATAAATGATTGAATGAATGAAGGAATAAATGAATGAGAGAATGAATGAATATACGAATGCAAGGATAAATGTATTGGTTAATGGCTAAATGGCTGAATAAACGAAAAAGAAAGAATAACTAAACGAATGAAGGAAGGACGGGTGAACTAATAAATGAAGAAGGGTGAATGAATGAAGGAGGGAATGAGTGAATGAATGAATGAATGAATGAATGAATGAATGAATGAATGAATGAATGAATGAATGAATGAATTAATTAATTAATTAATTAATTAATGATTTAATGGATGAATGAATGAATGAATGAATGAATGAAGAATGAAATAATGAATGAATGAATGAATGAATGAATGAATGAATGAATGAATGAATGAATGAATGAATGAATGAATGAATGAATGAATGAATGAATGAATGAATGAATGAATGAATGAATGAATGAATGGATGAGTGAATGAATGAATGAATGAATGAATGAATGAATGAATGAATGAATGAATGAATGAATGAATAAAGAAATGAATGAATAAATGAATGAATAAATGAATGAATGAATGAATGAATAAATGAATAAACGAATGAATGAATGAATGAATAAATGAATGAATGAATGAATGAATAAATGAATAAACGAATGAATGAATGAATGAATAAATGAATGAATGAATGAATGGATAAAGAAATAAATGAATGAATGAATGAATGAATGAATGAATGGATAAAGAAATGAATGAATGAATGAATGAATGAATGAATGAATGAATGAATGAATGAATGAATGAATGAATGAATGAATGAATGAATGAATGAATGAATGAATGAATGAATGAATGAATGAATGAATGAATGGAGGAGGGAAGGCCATCCATCAATCACTGCAGCACCCACTGCATGCAGTCAAATCAATGGAAGGAATAAACGAATGCAATTAGTGGAGGCGCCTAAACGTCTGCTCCCCAATAATCAACCACGTGCTTTTTATCCTCTCATTCCTAATTTGACTTTTAATTCAATATTTTCTGCCTTATTTTTAAACTTTTTGCCTTTTTTTATTTATTTTATTTTTATTTTTATTTTTTTTTTCATTAAAATTTTTTTTATTTTTATTAGTAAAGTTGTTTTTATTATTATTAAAGTTGTTTTTTTTATTTTTAAAATTGTTTTTTTAATTTTTTTTTCTATTGTTTTTCAATATTTTCCGCTTTTAATTTGTGGCTTTTAATTTTTTCGAGTTTTTTTTTAAACTTTTTCTGTCGCTTTTGATTTTTTGTTTTTTTTTTATTGTTTTTTTCAAAATTAAATTTTTTTTGTTCGTTTTTGTTGTGCCTTTTGTGACTATTTTTATTTTTTTCATTGGAATTCCCTTGGAAGGGTTTTAAGCTATTTTTAAACTTAAGTTGTTTTTATACTTTTTTTAACTTTTTATAATTTTTCTTCGTTTATTTTATTTTTATTTGTTATTTTTCCATTTTATTTGTTGTTTTAATCTTCAATGAAGCTATTTTTAACTTTCTGAAGTTATTTTTAACTTTCTGAAGTTATTTTTAACTTTCTGAAGTTATTTTTAACTTTCTGAAGTTATTTATAACTTTTTAAAGTATTTTTAACTTTCTGAAATTATTTTTAACCTTCTGTAGTTATTTTTAATTTTCTGAAGTTATTTTTAACTTTTAAAGTTATTTTTAACTTTCAAAGTATTTTTAATTTTTAAATTTATTTTTAACTTTTTAGAAGCTTTCTTTAACTGTTTAAAGTTATTTTAAAATTTTTTTAATTATTCGCAACATAAGAAAAAAAAAACTTTATAAAAATTCGTTTAAATTAAAAAAAAAGAAAAAAAACAGCTTTTTTGGTTATTTTAAACCTTTTTTCTAATAGTTTAAAAAAAAAATTCTATTATTTTTTCAACCTTTATTGTAGTTATTAACTTTTTGTGGAGGTTTTACACAATGATTCTTTTGTGTTTCATGAATTAGTTTTGTTCTTTTGTTTTTGTTTTCATTAACTATCCTACATTTTTAGATTATGTTTCTCAGAGTGAACTACTTCCAAAATCATCAGCTTTTTCATCATCATCATCATCATCTTCTTCTTCTTCTTCTTCTTCTTCTTTTTCTTCTTCTTCTTCTTCTTCTTCTTCTTCTTCTTCTTCTTCTTCTTCTTCTTCTTCTTCTTATTTTTTTTTCTTCTTCTTTTTCTTCTTCTTCTTCTTCTTCTTCTTCTTCTTCTTCTTCTTCTTTTTCTTCTTCTTCTTCTTCTTCTTCTTCTTCGTCTTCTTTTCATTTATTATTATCCACCCCTCCTTGTACCTCCTTCAACTATTTTTCAT
>OX387260.1:4666321-4668821 GCA_947562095.1 Branchellion lobata
AATTAACTAATTAAATTATTTATTCTTTGTGTCTTCCTTATTCTCTCCCCGCCCCAACACAGGGTTATAACCCTGACCCCAACCTTAATGTAAATTCTACCTTATACCTTCTCCTTATCCTCACCCCATTCTCAACCCTAACTCCATCCTCAAAAGCCATCTTAATCCAATCTACACACCTATCTATCCTTAGCACCAACCCTAACCTCATTGTTGAAGATTGTTCTAACCCCAACCATAACCATAACCCTAACCCTAACCCTAAACTCAACCCCAACCCTAACCCTAACACCATCCCTAACCCCAACCCCAACCCCAACCCCAACCCTAACCCTAGCCCTAGCCCTAACCCCAACCCCAACCCCAACCCTAACCCCAACCCCAACCCCAACCCCAACCCTAACCCTAACCCCAACCCTAACCCCAACCCTAACCCCAACCTTAACACCATCTTCAACCCCAACCCTAACCTCAACTCCAACTCCAACCCCAACCCCAACCCTAACCCTAACACCATCCCTAACCCCAACCCCAACCCCAACCCCAACCCTAACCCTAGCCCTAGCCCTAACCCCAACCCCAACCCCAACCCTAACCCCAACCCCAACCCCAACCCCAACCCTAACCCTAACCCCAACCCTAACCCCAACTCCAACCCCAATCTTAACACCATCCTTAACCCCAACCCTAACCTCAACCTCAACTCCAACCCCAACCCCAACCCTAACCCTAACACCATCCCTAACCCCAACCCCAACCCCAACCCCAACCCTAACCCTAGCCCTAGCCCTAACCCCAACCCCAACCCCAACCCTAACCCCAACCCCAACCCCAACCCCAACCCTAACCCTAACCCCAACCCTAACCCCAACTCCAACCCCAATCTTAACACCATCCTTGACCCCAACCCTAACCCAAACCTTAACGCAATTCTTAACCCTCATCCTCTTCTTACCCCTCCCCTAGTCCTACCCCCACACTCGCCCCAACCGATCCTTCCCCATCAGGGATGAGATGTATTTTTGTCTCCATAAACAGAATAATTTTTTTGTTAATTTGTCTTTGTTGCTTAAAAGTGGAAACAAAAGAATGTTTATGTGATTAAAAATTTTTTCCAGTTTTTATTTTAAAAATACCTTAAACCGGGGCGAAGATGGATGGTTGATGGGATGAAGTAATGTATTTTGAAGTTAATGGTGAATGGGAGGATGGATGGGTGGGTGGATGGATGGATGGGTGGATGGATGGGAGGATGGATGGGTGGATGGATGGGTGGATGGATGGGGGGATGGATGGGTGGATGGGAGGATGGATGGGTGGATGGATGGGAGGATGGATGGGTGGGTGGGTGGATGGATGGGTGGATGGATGGGAGGATGGATGGGTGGATGGGTAGGTGAATGGGAGGATGGATGGGTGGGTGAATGGGGAGATGGATGGGTGGATGGATGGGTGGATGGGTGGGTGGATGGATGGGTGGATGTATGGGTAGACTGGTGGGTGGATGTGTGGATGGATGGGTGGATGAATGAGTAGATGGATGGGTGGATGGGTGGATGGATGGGTGGATGGGTGGGTGGATGGATGGGTGGATGGGTGGATAGATGAGTGGATGGATGGGTGGAGGGATGAGTGGATAGGTGGGTGGATGGATGGGTGGATTGATGGGTGGATTGATGGGTGGATGGATGTGTGGATAATCAGGTGGATAGTTGAGTGAATGGATGAGTGAATGGATTAGTGAATGAATGAGTGAATGAATGAGTGAATGGATGAATGAATGAATGAGTGAATGGATGAGTGAATGGATGAATGAATGAATGAGTGAATGAATGAATGAATGGATGAATGAATGAATGAGTGAATAGTTTTTAAAAAGTTTAATTGAATCGGCCTTGAAACATATTTGGGTCTAATCTGTAGTTTTCATACTTGTATTAAAGATATGAGTGAGTGAGTGAGTGAGTGAGGAGGAATGAAGGAGTGAATGAAAGAATAAAAAAGAACGTAATGGAATGAGTAAGTGAAGAAATGAGAAATAAAAGAGAAAAAGAAAGAAAATAGTAGGAGGTGATGTAGAGAGCGATTGAAAGAGGTAACAACCTATGTTGAAGGGAAGGAATGAATGGATAGATGAATGGGTGAATGAATGAATGAATGATTGAATGGATAAATAGCTGAATATGTGAATGAATGGATGAATGAATAGATAAATAAACGGATGTTTTGATGAATTAGTGAATGAATGAAAGCATGAATTATTCACAAATGAGTTTATGGAGGGAAATGATGGAAAGTGAATGGAAGAAACTAAAATAAATGGAGAATGGTTGAGTGGAGGAGGAAACAAAATGAATGAATGAAATATGGATGAATGTAGGATGAATGTAGGATGAATGTAGGATGAATGTAGGATGAATGTAGGATGAATGTAGGATGAAGGTAGGATGAATGTAGGATGAATGTAGGATGAAGGTAGGATGAATGTAGGATGAATGTA
>OX387260.1:4673821-4683821 GCA_947562095.1 Branchellion lobata
AGTGACGTCATGGGATAAAAGAGAATATTATCATTTGGAAATTATTCTCGTCGACCAAAACAACTCAAACCTGATGATATTTTGTTTGTATCATCCATTCACCCATCCATCCATTTATCCATCCATTCACCCATCCATCCATTTATCCATCCATTCACTCATTCCTCCATTTTTCTATCCAACCACCCATCCATTCATACATCCCTCAATCTTTCTATCCATCCCTTCATTCTTCCATCTCTCTACTCTTTCATTTATTTATTTATTCATCCATAAATCCATTTATATACCTAGCCATCCACTTATCCAATCATCCATTCATTCATCCATTCGTTCATCCATTCATTCACTCAGTCAGTCGGCTTTCCATTCATTTATTCATCCATCATTAAATTCATATCTCCATCATTTTACTAACCTTTTCCTCTATTATTAACCTCTCAAAGTAGAGACATCACTATAAAAAAACTCATCTATCAATCCATCTATACATCCATCCATCCATCCATCCATCCATCCATCCACTCATCCATCCATCCATCTATCCATCTATCCATCTAATCATCCATCCATCCATCCATTCATCCATTCATCCATCCATCCATCCATCCATCCATCCACCCATCCATCCATCCATCTATCCATCTATCCATCTAATCATCCATCCATCCATCCATTCATTCATCATTCCATCCATCTATCCATCTAATCATCTATCCATCCATCCATCCATCCATCCATCCATCCATCCATCCATCCATCTATCCGTCCATCCATCCATCCATCCATCCATCCATCTAATCATCCATCCATCCATCAATCTATCCATCCTTCTATTCATCCATCCATTCATCCATCTATCTATCCATCCATCCATCCATCCGTTCATCCACATATCCATCCATCTATCCATCCATCTATCCATCCATCTATCCATCCATCTATCCATCCATCTATCCATCCATCTATCCATCCATCTATCCATCCATCTATCTATCCATCCATCCATCTAATCATCCATCCAACTATCCATTCATCCATTCATCCATCCATCCATCCATCCATCCATCCATCCATCCATCCATCCATCCATCCATCCATTCATCCATGCATCCATGCATCCATCCACGCATCCATGCATCCAGCCATGCATCCATCCATCTAGCCATCCATCCAGCCATCCATCCAGCCATCCATCCTTTCATCCATCTCATCAACTCGTCTCATTCCGTTCATCCGCCCACACGAAACCATCAAGTCATCATCATTAACCTCTATGCTTTAACCTTACTGCTAGCACGCGTTTGGGGGATGGTGGTGGGTGGAGGGAGTTGTGGTGGGTGGAGGGAGTTGTGGTGGGTGGGTGGAATTGTGGTGGTGGGTGTGGGTTATGGTGGGTGGGTGGCTGAATGTGGTGGTGGGTGGGTGGGTGTAGTGGTGGATGGGTGGGTGTGGTTGTGGGTGTGTGGTGATGGGTGAGTGTGATGGTGGGTGGGTGGGTGTGATGGTGGGTGGGTGGGTGCAGTGGTGGGTGGGTGTAGTGGTGGGTGGGTGGGTGTGGTTGTGGGTGGGTGGGTGTGGTTGTGGGTGGATTGATTGGTGTGGTGGGTGAAGTGTTTGAATTGGTAGGTTTTAGAGTGTGATACTAATAATAATAATAATAATAATAATAATAATAATAATAATAATAATAATAATAATAATAATAATAATAATAATAATAATAATAATAATAATAATAATAATAATAATAATAATAATAATAATAATAATGAAAATAATAATAAAACTAATAAAAAAATTTTTTTTAATGAAGGCCGTATTTGAAAAAGAGGTTAAAAAGAGGTTAAAAAGAGAAAAATAAAAATGAGGAAAGAGAGAGAGGAATGAGGAAAAAGAGAGAATGAAAAGAATGAGAGAGTGGTAGAGAGGCAAAAGGTGCTATAGTTAAGAAAAAAATTATTATTACTGAAATGTTTGTGGAGGTGGGAGAGTGGGGAGGAGGTACAATAAAATACAATACAATACAAAACAATACAATACAATACAATACAAAACAATACAATACAATACAATACAATACAATACAATACAATACAATACAAAACAATACAATGCAATACAATACAATACAAAACAATACAATACAATACAATGCAATACAAAACAATACAAAACAATACAATACAATACAATACAATACAATACAATACAATAAAATACAAAACAAAACAATACAATACAATACAATACAATACAATACAATACAATACAATACAATGCAATACAATGCAATACAATACATTAAAATACAATACAATACATAACAATACAATACAATACAATACAATACAATACAATACAATACAATACAATACAATACAATACAATACAATAAAATACAAACACGAATACTATTATAGTGGCATTATCCCCGTAGAGTTTCGAGAGCGCGAGATGTATAAGGGATAAACTAATAATTATAAATTAATTAGATAAATAAATAATAATAAATACATAAATTAATAATAATAATAATAATAAATACATAAAATAATAATAATAATAAATACATAAAATAATAATAATAATAATAATAAATACATAAAATAATAATAATAATAAATACATAAAATAATAATAATAATAATAAAAATAATAAATACATAAAATAATAATAAAAATAAAAAAGTGGAAGTAAATAAAATGAAAATTAATAATAAATATTAATACAAAAAATAATACAAAAAAAACAATACAACAAAATAATACAACGAAATACTGCAACAAAATAATACAACGAAAAAATACAACAAAATAATACAACAAAATTATTTAAAAAAATACAAAAAATGAAAAAAAAAGTTTTTGTAAAATAAAAAATAGAAAAAAAATGATGGAAGAGAAGGATAAAGAAGAGGAAGATGAGGAAGAAGAGGAAGATGATGAGGAGAAGATGAAGAAGAAGAGGAAGATGATGAGGAGAAGATGAGGAAGAAGATGAAGATGATGAGAAGAAGATGAGAAAGAAGAAAAAGATGATGAGAAGAAGATGAGGAAGAAGAGGAAGATGAGGAAGAAGAGGAAGATGAGGAAGAAGATGAGAAAGAAGAGGAAGATGAGGAAGAAGATGAAGATGAGGATGGGAGAAGTGAAGAAGACAAGAATGAAAACGGTGAAAAGGAGGGAGGATTTGAAGAAAAAGGAAAATGATGAGGAAAGGGGGAAAGAGGCGGAAGAAGGGATGAGTGGAAGAAGGGATGAGTGGAAGAAGGGATGAGTGGAAGAAGGGATGAGTGGAAGAAGGGATAAGTGGAAGAAGGGATAAGTGGAAGAAGGGATGAGTGGAAGAAGGGATGAGTGGAAGAAGGGATGAGAGGAAGAAGGGATGAGTAGAAGAAGGGATGAGTGGAAAAAGGGATGAGTGGAAGAAGGGATGAGTGGAAAAAGGGATGAGTGGAAGAAGGGATGAGTGGAAGAAGGGATGAGTGGAAGAAGGGATGAGTGGAAGAAGGGATGAGTGGAAGAAGGGATGAGTGGAAGAAGGGATGAGTGGAAGAAGGGATGAGTGGAAGAAGGGATGAGTGGAAGAAGGGATGAGTGGAAGAAGTGATGAGTGGAAGAAGGGATGAGTGGAAGAAGGGATGAGTGGAAGAAGGGATGAGTGGAAGAAGGGATGAGTGGAAGAAGGGATGAGTGGAAGAAGGGGTGAGTGGAAGAAGGGATGAGTAGAAGAAGGGATGAGTGGAAGAAGGGATGAGTGGAAGAAGGGATGAGTGGAAGAAGGGGTGAGTGGAAGAAGGGATGAGTAGAAGAAGGGATGAGTGGAAGAAGGGATGAGTGGAAGAAGGGATGAGTGGAAGAAGGGATGATTGGAAGAAGGGATGAGTGGAAGAAGGGATGAGTGGAAGAAGGGATGAGTGGAAGAAGGGATGAGTGGAAGAAGGGATGAGTGGAAGAAGGGATGAGTGGAAGAAGGGATGAGTGGAAGAAGGGATGAGAGGAAGAAGGGATGAGTAGAAGAAGGGATGAGTGGAAGAAGGGATGAGTGGAAGAAGGGATGAGTGGAAGAAGGGATGAGTGGAAGAAGGGATGAGTGGAAGAAGGGATGAGTAGAAGAAGGGATGAGTGGAAGAAGGGATGAGTGGAAGAAAGGATGAGTGGAAGAAGGGATGAAAGGAAGAAGGGATGAGTGGAAGAAAGGATGAGTGGAAGAAGGGATGAGAGGAAGAAGGGATGAGTGGAAGAAGGGATGAATGGAAGAAGGGATGAGTGGAAGAAAGGATTTGTGAGAATTTTTAAGAGATACTCGGTGTGTGAGTGCAGCCTTAAGAGATTCAACATGTGACAGTCACAAGACTTCGCATCTGTCTCCATCAAAATCATTCTCCTCTTCTTCCTCCTCCTCATCCCCTTCTTCCTCTTTCTCCTCCTCTTTTTCTTTTTTTTCTCTTCTTCTTCCTTTTTATTCTTTTTTTCCTCTTTTTCTTTTTCTTCCTCATCTTCCTCTTTCTCCTTCTCCTTTTTATTTTCTTATCCTTCTTTTTTTTTTCTTCTTCTTCTTCTTCTTCTTCTTTTTCTTTTTCTTCTTCTTCTTCTTCTTCTTCTTCTTCTTCTTCTTCTTCTTCTTCTTCTTCTTCTTCTTCTTCTTCTTCTTCTTCTTCTTCCTTTTTCTTCATTTTTTTTCATTTTCTCATTTTTTTCCTTTTTTTTATTTTTTTTTGAGTTTTGTTTCAATGACTTATCATATTTTTGAAGTAAAACATATTAATTTCGAAAAAAAAAAAATTTTCAACTCACTTTTTTATTATTTTATTATCAAACCAATTTTTTATTATTTTTTAAAATTTTTTAAATTATTTTCAAAAATTGAAAAAAACCAAAAATAGTTTTTTTCTATTAGCAAAATTAAAAAATACAAAACAAAATTCTTTTTTTTTCTTTTTCAACATCATCACTCGTCCCCTTCTATTCCTTCATCATTTTCAATTCTTTTTTTTTCATAAAAAAAATCTCACACTTTTTTTCACGTATTTTTTTTCCTTTCAATTTCTTTTTTTCTATTTTTTCTATTTTTATTTTTATTTTTTTATTTTTTTCAATTTTTTTTATTTTTTTTATTTTTTTAAAAAGGATTTCGGCTTTTTCATCGCCTCACTCATCATCATTCTTTTCTTTTTTTTCAAAAGATTTTGATGCTAATTTTAATTCTATTTTTCATATTTATTTAATTTTAAATTAATTTTTTAATAAATTTTTTAATAAATTTTTTTTTTAATATTATCATTTTTTTGTTTTTTTTTTTTATTTTTTATATTATTGTATTTTTATTATTATTAATCTTTTATATTAAATTCTTTTATTATCATTTTTATATTATTGTTTTTATTATTATTATTATTATTATTATTATTATTATTATTATTATTTATATTATTATTATTATTATTATTATTATTATTATTATTATTATTATTATTATTATTATTATTATTATTATTATTATTTTTATTATTATTATTATTATTATTATTATTATTATTATTATTATTATTATTATTATTATTATTATTATTATTATTATTATTATTATTATTATTATTATTATTATTATTATTATTATTATTATTATTATTATTATTATTATTATTATTATTATTATTATTATTATTATTATTTTTATTATTATTATTATTATTATTATTATTATTATTATTATTATTATTATTATTATTATTATTATTATTATTATTATTATTATTATTATTATTATTATTATTATTATTATTATTATTATTATTATTATTATTATTATTGTTATTAATTTTTTTTTATGTTTTTCTTTTTGATATTATTTTTTAACCTATTATTTTTATTATTATTTTTGTTTTTCTTCAGATATTGTTGTATAATGGTCCGCCAGAGTTGTCAGAACAAATTGAGATCTAATCCAACCTTTGCAAACATGAGAAAACCACAACGAACATGAGGAAAGAACATGAGGAAAACCACCACGAACATGAGAAAACCACCACAAACATGAGGAAACCACCACAAACATGAGAAAAACCACAACGAACATGAGAAAACCACCACAAACATGAGGAAACCACCATAAACATGAGGAAAACCACCACGAACACGGGAAAACCACCACAAACATGAGCAAAACCACAACGAACATGAGGAAAACTACCATAAACATGAGGAAACCACCATAAAACCACCCAAAAACGTCACACATCCACCATAAAACAACCGAAAAATGACGCCACATTCACTAAGCAACAGCCACAATAAATGACAACCACCTTATCTACGCAAACCACCAGAGGCGACAACCACCACAGCCACACAAGCCACCAGAAGCGACATAAATCAATAGATGTAGTGCCTAACATTAAAGCACCGCCAGGACGTGGCAGCACATTAAATCGATCAACATGACTCCGTTCTTTGATGTCCATGCAGGCTCTGATAACTTCATTATCTTCTGCTGCCACCGCTGCTACCGCCACTGCTGCTGCTGCTGCTGCTGTTGAAACTACTACTACTACTACTACTACTACTACTACTACTACTACTACTACTACTACTACTACTACTACTACTACTACTACTACTACTACTACTACTACTACTACTACTACTACTACTACTACTACTACTACTACTACTACTACTACTACTACTACTACTACTACTACTACTACTGCTACTACTACTACTACTACTACTACTACTACTACTACTACTACTACTACTACTACTACTACTACTACTACTACTACTACTACTACTACTACTACTACTACTACTACTACTACTACTACTACTACTACTACTACTACTACTACTACTACTACTACTACTACTACTACTACTACTACTACTACTACTACTACTACTACTACTACTACTACTACTACTACTACTACTACTACTACTACTACTACTACTACTACTACTACTACTACTACTACTACTACTACTACTACTACTACTACTACTACTACTACTTCTACTACTACTACTACTACTACTACTACTACTACTACTACTACTACTACTACTACTACTACTACTACTACTACTACTACTACTACTACCACTACTACTACTACTACTACTACTACTACTACTACTACTACTACTACTACTACTACTACTACTACTACTACTACTACTACTACTACTACTACTACTACTACTACTACTACTACTACTACTACTACTACTACTACTACTACTACTACTACTACTACTACTACTACTACTACTACTACTACTACTACTACTACTACTACTACTACTACTACTACTACTACTACTACTACTACTACTACTACTACTACTACTACTACTACTACTACTACTACTACTACTACTACTACTACTACTACTACTACTACTACTACTACTACTACTACTACTACTACTACTACTACTACTACTACTACTACTACTACTACTACTACTACTACTACTACTACTACTACTACTACTACTACTACTACTACTACTACTACTACTACTACTACTACTACTACTACTACTACTACTACTACTACTACTACTACTATTACTACTACTACTACTACTACTACCAGTACTACAGCAGCGTGAAGAGCAAGAGACGATTTATGAAGTGTGTAGCCTGGTCGTGCTAGGTGTTGAAGGGCCATGAAAAATAACAAAATAAAGACAATTATAATAAAAATAAAAAAACAATTATAATAAAAATAACAAAAACAACATTAATTAAAATAACAACAATAATGAAAATAATAACAATAATGAAAATAATAACAATAATGAAAATAATAACAATAATAACAATAATAACAATAATAACAAAAATAACAATAATAACAATATTAACAATAATAAAAATAATAATAATAATAACAATAACAACAAAATCATAAACTATAACATTATAAAGAAAAGGTAATAAAACCATTCCATCGACGAAACAAAAAAAAAAATTTACCTAAAATGAAACTAAAAAATTTTATAAAAAAAACAAAACAACAACAAAAACAATGAAAATACCAAAAAAACAAAATAACAAACAATGACAAAAATAATACTAAGTGAAATAATAAAAGCACTAAGAAAAACAATAATAAAAATAACAACAATAAAAATAATAACAAAACAATAGTAATGATATTAACAACAATAATAATGCCAACAACAACAATAATAATGCCAACAACAACAATAATGATAACAACAAAAACAATAATGATAACAACAAAAATGATAAAATCAGCAATAATTATACCAACAAAACAACAACAATAATAGCAATAATAATACCATCAAAACAAAAACAATAAAAGTAATATTAATAACAACAAAACAACAACAATAATAGCAATAATAATAACAACAAAGCAACAACAATAATAGCAATAATAATAACAACAAAACAACAACAATAATAGCAATAATAATAACAACAAAACAACAACAATAATAGCAATAATAATAACAACAAAACAACAACAATAATAATAAGAATAATAATAGCAGAAGAGAAAGCGCAGATTCACAACCCTTCCGACCTAGTGATGAATGTTAATACGATGAAAAAACAACATGATACAATCCGTTACAACGCCGTATCACGCAACACTAGGTTATACAATTGTATACAAAAAAAGCCGTGTTATACAATGCAATACAATACAATACAATACATTACAATTCAATACAAGACAAAACAAAATAATACAAGATAATACAATAAAATAAAATACGGTAAATCCTATAAAAATAAAATACATTAAAAAACAAAAAAATACAAAATAATACAAAATAATTAAACAAAATTATAATACAATATAGAAAACTTAAATACAATACAATACAACCCATAAAAATAAAATACAAAACAATTTCATACAATAAAAAAAACACAGTACAATACAATACAGAACAATACAATACAATAAAACACAGTACAAAAAAATACAATGCGATACAAACCAATACAAACCAATACAAACCAATACAAACCAATACAAACCAATACAAACCAATACAAACCAATACAAACCAATACAAATCAATACAAATCAATACAAACCAATACAAACCAAGACAAACCAATAAAAACCAATACAAATCAATACAAACCAATACAAACCAAGACAAACCAATAAAAACCAATACAAACCAATACAAAATAATACAAACTAATACAAACCAATACAAACAAATACAAACCAATACAAACCAATACAAACCAAGGCAATAAAATACTACAGTACAACAATAAATACTTGAAATTCTGAACAGTACCACACTGCACAATAAATGCAGTACACTACAACTTTCCATAGAATTTTTTGTTTCTGGTTTTCTACTCTTAATTCATTTTATAATTATTGTTTTTTGTTTTTCAATTTTTTTTTTGTGTTTTGTTTTTCAATTTATTTTTGTGTTTTGTTTTTTATAAATTTATTTATTTTTTTAAATAATTTTTTTTGTTTTTAATAAATTTATTTTTTTATATTTATAAATAAATTTTTTTTTTAATAAATTTATTTTTTTTTTTTTCCAAATTTTTCTTTTATTTAATTATTTTTCCTCAATCTTTTAATAAACCAGTTTTGTTTACTTTTTGTTTTTTTTATTTTCTATGTTGCTGTTTGCAGTCCAAAGACGTCGAGCGGAATGTAACATTTGTTGTAAAAAAAATTCTTAAATTTTTTTGTTTTGTTTTCAATTAAAATTAAGTTTACTTTTTCAATTAAACAAAAATTTATTGGAAAAAAAAAACTTGAAAATAAGATAGAGGAAAAAAATTGAAAATAAAATTTTTTTTAAATTTGAAAATTAAAATAAAAAAAAACTAAAAACTAAAAATTAGAAAAAAACGAAAAAAAATTAATTGAAAAATAATTCTTAAATTTTTAAAATTTTTATTGAGAGCCATTTGAGAGTTCAAAGTTGAAAGCTGTTTCCGTTTCTTTAGCGCTTCATATTT
>OX387260.1:4696321-4703821 GCA_947562095.1 Branchellion lobata
TGGAAGGATGAAAAATGGATGGATGGATGGATGAATTGGTTGGTGAATGAATGAATGAATGAATGGTTAGAGGGGGGGATAAACGGATGGATAGATAACTAGATAGATGAATGGATAAAGAAACAGATAGAAAGATAGATAGATGGATGGATAGATAGATGGCTATCTGGATGAATGGATGGATGGATAGTGGAATGCGATAGATACATATTTCTCAGAAAAATTCATTTTTTCTCACTATTGAACACTCAAACCACAAGGCACATCACACGTACACACACGTGCGTGTTAACACACGCATAACATACACGTGCGAGCGCGCGCACACACACACACACACACACACACACACACACACACACACACACACACACACACACACACACACACACAACACACACACACACACACACACACACACACACACACACACACACACACACACACACACACACACACACACACACACACACACACACACACACACACACACACACACACACACACACACACACACACACACACACACACACACACTCCTCCCACATTCCTTGCCTACTCTCCGCAGCCTTTTCACTTTTGAAACTTTTCAACTTTTCCTACTATTTATTTTGTGCGAACTTTGAACATTCTCAACTACAAACTTCAGACGAAAATACTTTCAACACACAACCACCCCTCTCATTCAACCCTCCAACTCAAATCGATCAAACAGAATTTACACTCCTCTTTCCATCCCCCCCCCCCCCCTCTTCTTATCCTCTCTCTTTTTTTTCTTTCCATCCATTTTAGTTTTTATTTTAAAAACAAAATGTTAATTTTTTCAAATTTTTTCCACATTTTTTTTTCTTTTTCAACTTACTTACAAATATGTTTTTCACATAACCTATTCACAAACCTTCACAAAAACTATTAACTCTCTTCAAAACCCTGATACAACTTTTTCACAACCCCTCACACCCCCTCACACCCCCTCACAACCCCTCACAACCCTTCACAACCCCTCACAACCCCTCAAAACCCCTCAAAACCCCTCACAACCCCTCAAAACCCCTCAAAACCCCTCAAAACCCCTCAAAACCCCTCACAACCCCTCACAACCCCTCACAACCCCTCACAACCCCTCACAACCCCTCCCAACTTCTCACAATCTTTCGCCTCTTTCAAGCGCTGCACAGGCAAAGTCGCCACGGAGAAATTGATTTATAACCCTCTTGCAAATGATTAATCAGAAGCCGATGATGCAGTTTATAGGAAGGATGTGTTAGGAGGGTGTGCTAGGAGGGTGTGCTAGGAGGATGTGTTAGGAGGGTGTGTTAGGAGGGTGTGTTAGGAGGGTGTGTTAGGAGGGTGTGCTAGGAGGGTGTGTTAGGAGGGTGTGTTAGGAGGGTGTGTAAGGAAGATGTGTTAGGAGGGTGTGTTAGGAGGGTGTGTTAAGAGGGTGTGTTAGGAGGGTGTGTTAGGAGGGTGTGTTAGGAGGGTGTGTTAGAAGGGTGTGTTAGGAGGGTGTGTTAGGAGGGTGTGTTAGGAGGGTGTTAGGAGGGTGTGTTAGGAGGGTGTGTTAGGAGGGTGTGTTAGGAGGGTGTGTTAGGAGGGTGTGTTAGGAGGGTGTGTTAGGAGGGTGTGCTAGGAGGGTGTGTTAGGAGGGTGTGTTAGGAGGGTGTGTTAGGAGGGTGTGTTAGGAGGGTGTGTTAGGAGGGTGTTAGGAGGGTGTGTTAGGAGGGTGTGTTAGGAGGGTGTGTTAGGAGGGTGTGTTAGGAGGGTGTGTTAGGAGGGTGTGTTAGGAGGATGTGTTAGGAGGGTGTTAGGAGGGTGTGTTAGGAGGGTGTGTTAGGAGAATGTGTTAGGAGGGTGTGTTAGGAGGGTGTGTTAGGAGGGTGTGTTAGGAGGGTGTGTTAGGAGGGTGTGTTAGGAGGGTGTGTTAGGAGGATGTGTTAGGAGGGTGTGTTAGGAGGGTGTGTTAGGAGGGTGTGTTAGGAGGATGTGTTAGGAGGGTGTGTTAGGAGGGTGTGTTAGGAGGGTGTGTTAGGAGGGTGTGTTAGGAGGGTGTGATGAGTTGAGAAGCCAGCTCCTTCACGTTTCCACAGGTCATTGATAATGAAAACGCTTCACTTTTCAATGTTTAGAACTATCGCCAATATTTCACTTTTAAACTTCTAAAAATGGTGAATTTTGTTCAATCTTTCTTCTTTGATGTCATTTTTTTAATTTTTTGTTTTTTTTTCGAGTTCATTTTTCAATTTTTCAAACTCACGAGTTTTGTTTTTTTCTTATTATTTCACAACCCTTTTCCGTTCGATTAAATTCTACTTTCTTATTTTCTTTTTTTTTCTTCCTCTTCTTCCTCTTCCTCTCCTTTTTCTCTTCTTTTTCTTCTTTCTTTCTTTTTTCACTCACTTCTTCCTCCTTCTCTTCTTTATTTCTTTCGTCTTTCTTCTCCTCTCCTTCTTCTTCCTTTTCTTCCTCCACCTTTTCTTCTTCCTCCACTCTTCTTCTATTTCTTCCACTTCCTCTTTTTCTTCCTCTTCCTCTTCTATTTTTTCTCTCATTCCTTCTCCATCTCCTCCTCCTCTTTCACTTCCTCCTCTTCATCTTCCTCTTCTTCCTCTTCCTCTTCCTTCTCATCCTCCTCCTCCTCTTTCTCCTCCTCCTCCTTCTCCTCCTCCTCCTTTTTTTTTTCTCACTCCGATGTTTCTGACGAGCATTGACAATTGATAAGAGTAACCAAATCTTCACAAACGCTGTTTGTCCTTATCGTCCTGTGGCTACACTTACGCATCTCTTGAAGGATTCTTCGGTTATATACAGGAAATGTTTTCTGTGTTGTAACTTTTTTTTTTCAACAATTTAAACTTAAAAAACCTTCATCCAATGTTTTTTTTCTAATGTCGATCAAAACTCTCTTCTTTTTTATTTTTCAAACTCAAATATTATTCACTTCCGCCTTAGATCTATGGCGAAAAATTAAAAAAAAACTTCAAAAAATTAACAAAATTTTTTAAAAACCAGTTTTGCACCACAGGAAAACAATTTAAGCATGTACTTAAAATTCCATTATATAATTAAATAAGTTTATTTCTTTTATTATATATTTCAATTAATGTTTTTTAATCAAAAAATTCAATTTTTATCTAATTTTTCCAAAATCTTTTTTTAAAAAGCTTTTTTCTTGCTCACTGTGTTCAACCTTGGCGGTCCAACCTCCAACAAATAAAAACCAAAAAAAATATGACAGCTATATAAAAAAAAATAAAAAATGATTTAAACTCCATATATAAAAACGTTTTATTTTTCACGTTTTTAATTCTCTTCCATACTCTCACAGATGCTTGGGTTTTTTTTCATTTTTTTTTCTTTTTCTTTTTTTCTCTTTTTCATTTTTTTTTCATTTTTTTTCTTTTTTTTTCATTTTTTTTACAAGTACAAATCGAAAAGTTTTTTTGTAGAAGGATGTGCTTGCGGCAACATTTTGGCCTTTTAACGTAAAGGAACTTGGATCGACCCCATCACAAATTGAGATTAACTCCGCCAATTTTTTATCCATTTCCAAAATTTCTAGTTCATTCTTGTTCAACCAACCAACCAACCAATCAACCAACAAACCAAGCAATCAACCAACCAACCAACCAATCAACCAGCCAACCAAGCAATCAACCAGCCAACCAACCAAGCAATCAACCAACCAACCAATCACCCAACCATCCAACCAACCAAGCAATCAACCAACCAACCAATCACCCAACCAACCAACCAAGCAATCAACCAGCCAACCAATCACCCAACCATCCAACCAAGCAATCAACCAACCAACCAATCACCCAACCAACCAACCAACCAAGCAATCAACCAACCAACCAATCACCCAACCATCCAACCAAGCAATCAACCAGCCAACCAACCAATCACCCAACCATCCAACCAAGCAATCAACCAGCCAACCAATCACCCAACCAACCAACCAAGCAATCAACCAGCCAACCAATCACCCAACCATCCAACAAACCAATCAACCAGCCAACCAATCACCCAACCATCCAACCAACCAACCAAACAACTATTCACCCAACCAACCATCCAACCAACCAACCAATCAACCGTTGATTCAGCCATCCACTAAATGTATCCAACCCAGCACAACACAAGGCAGTCTAACAAATTCCACCATTAGCCACATCCATAAAACTGATTCCCCACAACCCCCCCCTCCTCCAACAATAAACCCTCCAACACATCACGCCAAAATATCCCAACACCCTCACTAATGAAACCTCACCAAAAACACCAAAAACCCTCCAACAAACACCTAAAAAACCCATGAAAAAATCAAACAGCAGGTAACGCTTTAGACCAAAAAGACCCCCAACCCTCAAAAATACACCCCTGACCTCCAAAACACCCAACCCCAAGTACACCATTAACCCTCAAAAACACCCATAACCCCCAAAAACACTCATAACCACCAAAACACCCCAGCAGCCAACGGCGAAGACAAGGAAGGAAAGAACAAGTCGAAGCAGCGCAGATCAAGAACCACCTTCAACAGTCAGCAGTTGGCGGCTCTCGAGAGGGTCTTCGAGAGGACCCACTATCCAGACGCCTTCGTGAGGGAAGAGCTGGCCAGGAAGGTGTCTCTCACAGAGGCGAGGGTGCAGGTGTGGTTTCAGAACAGGAGAGCTAAGTTCAGACGAAATGAAAGGACCATCCTACCTGCTTCTCCAGGCTCCGGCGTCGTCGCTAGAAACGCCAATAACATTTATCCCAGTCAGGTTGGAGGCTTGGGGCTTTTCGGGTGGCTTGGGTGGTTTTGGGGTGAGTTGGATGGTTTTTGGGTGAGCTAGGTGGTTTTTGGGTGACTTGGGTGGTTTATGGGTAGTCTTTAGTAACTCGGATGATTTGATTTTTTCAACAAAACCTATAAAAAAATTAATTTTTTTTTCCAACTTGTCTATTCCCCATCAAATCCCCTCCTCCCCCAACCTCCACAGGTGGGTGCCTTCAACGGCCAGTGTATGTTGGATTACAAGCCCCAAACTTCACCCTCCCTCACCCACCCCTACTCCGAACGCCTCTCCCCTCTCTCTCTCAAGTCGTGCATGCGAGAGTACTACCCACAGCTGCACCAGTCGTGGAGTGGCTGTTACGACCGACGCGGCCTCATTGCAGCCACCAACAGCCACAACAGCTCCAACAACCCTCTTAACTCCAACCCTCTTAACTCTAATCCCCTCAACCCTAACCCACTCAACTCCACCAATAGCCTCAACCATCCTTCCAGCAACGGTCCTAACTCCAACTTGGGTCTCAACACGGACGCTACAACAACCCCCATCAACATCGTCCCTAGCAACCACACCCCCACAACCACGCCCTACTTGGAAACCAAGTGTGAAGATGTTAACAACAACAACATCAGCAGCAGCAACAGCAACAGCAACAACAACAACAACAAGCATTCATTTTTGTCCAACGCCTTTCTCCACCACAACCTCAATTTCAACAACAGCTTCGCAACCGACAGCAACTACGATCAGCAACATTCTAACACTTACCAGTCTTGTGAGCAACAACAGCATCATCTACAGCAACATTCACAACACCAACAACAACATCAACAACACCAACAACACCAACAACACCAGCATCAACAACAACAACACCAGCAGCAACAACAACACGGCAGCTACCACTCGGACGACTACAGTGACAGTCCATCAACCGAGACATACATCAAGACGGACTACGACAACGCCCCTTCTAGCCACTCCCCCCCCTCTTCCTCCCTCCCCAACTGATCCCTTCTCTCTTTTCTACCCTCCCCTCCTCCCCCCAACTGATCTTCTCCCCCACGCGTGGTCCCAAGCAACGACTATTGTATAAAGATATGAGTACTTAACATAACATAATAATAAATTAATTAATAAGAATAATAATAAATAAATAAGAATAATAATAAATAAATAACTAAGAATAATAATAAATAAATAAATAAGAATAATAATAAATAAATAACTAAGAATAATAATAAATAAATAAATAAGAATAATAATAAATAAATAACTAAGAATAATAATAAATAAATAAGAATAATAATAAATAAATAAATAAGAATAATAATAAATAAATAAAAATAATTAATATAATAATATATAATTTATGGGATGATGTGTTAATAATCGTGTTACGTATTATGGGTTATAAACAAACCTACTTAATGGAACAATGCTGATGGGTTTATATAAGGGTTACAAGTATCACGTTAAGCTTGAAAGAATCCTGATAATCATTGATATAACTGATACATGAAGTAAAATAACTTAAAAAATATCAAAAATAATGCTTACAATAAGGCCTTAATAGTTGTACCCCACAAGAATACAGAAGTTATGCACACAAGTCTTCATGTGACGTAATTTAGATTTTTTTGAAAAAAAAAATTTATCGATTAAAATTGAAAAAAGATATTATAAAAAACAAGATATTTTGTTTACTCCTACGCCTTGTATTTTCTTGACGAGTTTTTTTTTACATTTTGAGTCAAGTGTCTTTACATTTGGAAGCCTTAAAATTTGCACTCGCAAACGCCTTTGTATGGATCTTTTTATGAGATGTTTGTATGAGATGTTTGTATGGGATGTTTGTATGAGATGTTTGTATGGATCTTTGTATGAGATGTTTGTATGGATCTTTGTATGAGATGTTTGTATGAGATGTTTGTATGAGATGTTTGTATGGATCTTTGTATGAGATGTTTGTATGAGATGTTTGTATGGATCTTTGTATGAGATGTTTGTATGGATCTTTGTATGAGATGTTTGTATGAGATGTTTGTATGGATCTTTGTATGAGATGTTTGTATGGATCTTTGTATGAGATCTTTGTATGAGATGTTTGTATGGATCTTTGTATGAGATCTTTGTATGGACCTTTGTATGAATCTTTGTATGAGATCTTTGTATGGATCTTTGTATGGATCTTTGTATGAGATCTTTGTATGGATCTTTGTATGAGATCTTTGTATGGATCTTTGTATGGATCTTTGTATGAGATCTTTGTATGGATCTTTGTATGGATCTTTGTATGAGATCTTTGTATGAGATCTGTATGGATCCTTGTATGAGATGTTTGTATGGATCCTTGTATGAGATGTTTGTATGGATCTGTATGAGATGTTTGTATGGATCTGTATGAGATGTTTGTATGGATCTGTATGAGATGTTTGTATGGATCTGTATGAGATGTTTGTATGGATCTGTATGAGATGTTTGTATGGATCTGTATGAGATGTTTGTATGGATCTGTATGAGATGTTTGTATGGATCTGTATGAGATGTTTGTATGGAATTTTTTTAAAATTCGATTTAAAAATGGCGGGTAAAAAAGGCCAAATAGTAGAGATGGTAAGGTAGAATCTGGATAAATTATTGTTTTTATACCGACTATTTTGTTTGGAACATTAAAGCAAAAACCATCGTCCTGCCTCACTGAACGCTTGCATGATAT
>OX387260.1:4706321-4711321 GCA_947562095.1 Branchellion lobata
CACACCACACCACACCATACCACATGACGCTACATCCCTCCACACCACACCACACCACACCACCTTCATCGTCCACAGCAAACGACACAGCCAGTCCAGTGGCAATCGACACCACCTTCCTGCCTTGCAAGCCCTTCACCGCCGTCAACTCCTGTGGTGGGCGGAGAGGCGGGAGAGATATGAGATCTCATGGCGGGAAAATGAATTTAAAGTTTAAAAATAGATTCTTGAGTTGGAAGTGAAATTGGCAAGCTGTTAATGAAGTTGGCAAGCTGTAAGTTTGCTTTAAGATGTTCAGAGCTTGAATGAATGTAACCGACCAAAGGTATGGAAATGAAAAAACATGGTACTTTTACCCGCATGAAACCAATTATTAACCACCACACCACCACCACCACCATCACTATCCCCACCTCCAACCCCACCACTATCACCACTATCACCACTATCACCACTATCACCACCACCCTCATCACCACCATCACCACCTCCACAACTATGCAAAAACAACAGCATCTCACTCCTCAGCTTTCCCAAACCAACCCAACCTCCCCCAAAC
This sequence comes from Branchellion lobata, assembly GCA_947562095.1. Taxonomy (NCBI): domain Eukaryota; kingdom Metazoa; phylum Annelida; class Clitellata; order Hirudinida; family Piscicolidae; genus Branchellion; species Branchellion lobata. Next base: position 4,706,881 of record OX387260.1, read on the forward strand.
CCACCTAACCCACCCAACCTTCCCCAAATCTACCCAAATCCTCCCCACCCACCCAAACCCACCCACCTTGACATCAAGGTCTTCCTTACCGATACCCAACCGGCCATAGGTCCCTCTGCCCATAGAGGTGACCACACCAGCCTTGGTGAGGGAAAGGGTGTGGTGTTCTGATGGGGAGAGGAGGATGGGGGGATCTTGGGGGTTGAAGGGGGGAGATCTTTCGGGAAAGTACCTGACTTCCTGGTCTTTGAAGCCTGTGTGGGAATGGGGATGTGTGTGTGTGTGTGTTTGTGTAGATTTGTCGCAACAATACAGCTACGACAAAAACAACAGCAACAACAACGAAGCAACAGCAACAAAGCAAAGCAACAACAACGAAGCAACAGCAACAAAGCAAAGCAACAACAACAGCAACAGCCACAACAACAGCAACAACAACGAACCGAGTTGGTAGTAGTTATTGAGACCCCAGGCATACACCTTGCCGGAGGAGGTGAGTGCAAAGGAGCTGTAACCACCTGCCCACACGTCCACCACCTCCTCCCCCCCCACCACCACCCTCATTGGGGTCAAGAGCTGCTCTGGAGGGGGTTGGTGGTGGGTGGAAGGAATGATTGAGGGAGGAGGAAGAAGATTGGGGTAAGGGGAACGATTGAGGGAAGGGATGGGTAATTGGGAGAGGGGGGAGTGGTGGTTGAAGAAGGAGGATGATTGAGAGAAGAGGAAGGTGATGGGGTGAGTGGTGATTGGGGGGAGGAGGAAAGTGAGAAGTGATTGAAAAAAATGAATCCATTGGAATGGGCTTACCAAAGGTCTTATGACGGGTGCCTTCACACCTGGCTCTTCGAACCCTGCCTAGCTGTCCAAAGTCTCCTGCCCCTGTGAGGCAAGGAGGTTTCGTGGTGTGGTTGTTTTATGGTGTAGTGTGGTGATTTTATGAAACGGCGTGGTGGTTTTATGGTGTAGTTTGTGGTTTTATGGTGTGGTGTGGTGGTTTTATGGCGTAGTGTGGTGATTTTATGAAACGGCGTGGTGGTTTTATGGTGTAGTGTGATGATTTTGTGGTGTGGTGGTTTTGTGGTGTGGTTTTGAGGTGTGGTGTAGTGTGGTGTGGCATGGTGGTTTTAAGGTGTGGTGTGGTGTAGTGGTTTAAGGGCGTGGTGTGGTGGTTTTGTAGTGTGGTGGTAAAGTGTAGTATGGTGGTTTCATGGTGTGGTGGGAATGAATACGTTATGGTGGTGTGGCTGTATGGTGATGTTGTGGTGGGCGATGGTGATGGGAAGAAACTTCCTCATGGTGGTGGCACGAGTGATGGAAGAGGATGGAAAAAAGGTGAAAATGAATGAAAGAAGACAATGAATGATGGATGGGTGAGGGAGGGGAGGGATGATGGATGGTTGAGGGAGGGGAGGGATGTACCGAAAGAGAAGACGAGGCCATCATCTGAGAGGCATAACACGTGTGAGTAACCACATGCCACCTTCACCACCTGTGAAACATCGTCATCATCATCATCATTATTATTATCAATATTATTATTATGTTTAAGATTATTATTATTATTATTATTATTATTATTATTATTATTATTATATTATTATTATTATTATTATCATCATCATCATCATCATCATCATCATCATCATCATCATCATCATCATCATCATCATCATCATCATCATCATCATCATCATCACCACCATCACCTTCTTAGTGGTCAGCACCATGACAGGCTTGAGAACTTTTTGATGAGGACTGCCCACTTCCAGTCTGCTTCTCTTCCTCTCCACCTTCACCTGCGTGCCACCACCACAACATTAACCAACTAATTGAGAATAAGCATAATAATAAGAATAATAAAAATAATAATAATAATAACAATAATAATAATAATAATAAAAACAATAATAATAATAATAAGTTAAATTGTAGTATATGATTTCTTATTTGAAAAAAAATATTTTTTTTGTTTTTATTGAATTAAATCAAACATCAGCTTTGACTTATAGGAGGAAATTGAAAATTTTGAAATAAAAATAATCTATAAATAGAATTGAGAATAAAAATAACTACCTTATCTGGTCCATTGATTCCTATAACTCCAGAGTGATTCTATTGTGGGTTGTTGTTGCTATAAATAGAGCTGGAAAGAGTGTTACTAAAAATAGAATAACTGGTACTAAAATAGAGAAAGTGTTACTAAAGATAAGGTAAAGGTTGCTAGAAATAAGACAATAGTGTTACTAAAAATAAGAAAAGTGTCACTAAAAATAGCAAGTGTTACTAAAAATGGAAGTGTTACTAAAAATGAGACAAGTGTTACTAAAAATGGGACAAGTGTTACTAAAAATGGAAGTGTTACTAAAAAAAGAACAAGGGTAGCTAAAAATAGAATAAATCACCCACCCTAAAGCACCCCCACACATAGAGACGTCCCTGGTTGTCGAGAGCAACTGAGTGAGAATCACCCGCACACACCTGTATGATCTCTGAGGTGAAACCATCAACCTAGGAAGGGGGGAGGGAGGGAGGGGGGAGAGGGAGGGAGGAGGGAGGGAGGGAGGGAGGAGGGAGGGAGGGAGGGAGGAGGGAGAGAGGGAGGGAGGAGGGAGAGAGGGAGGGAGGAGGGAGGAGGGAGGGAGGAAGGGAAGAGGGAGGGAGGAAGGGAAGAGGGAGGGAGGGAGGAGGGAGGGAGGGAGGGAGGAGGGAGGGAGGGAGGGAGGGAGGGAGGGAGGAGGGAGGGAGGTGGATGAGTTGCATGAGTATTAAAGATTTAAAAAGGTTTTTAATAATTTTTGCAATACTTAATATTCTAAAAACGTGAAATAAATTTGATCAAAGTGGTGTTTAATAAGAAATTAGATTGAAAACTAAATATTAATATCAATTTTCTTTATGGAGTAGACATTTGAATATTGTCTTCATGTTGAACACTCAAGATGGGTCACCTTTGCAGGGGTGAAACATTCATCTTCCTCCTCGGTGAGTCTTCCAAGAGATGCCTCATCATTGCAGCCAAAAGAGTAAACCTCTCCCCCCTTGGATAAACACAGACTGTGCATGCCACCGGCACAAACCTGCACCACCTCCCCTGGTAGCAAAGACTTGTTGGGCCATCCTGACTCCATAGCGTCAGGTCCTTGCCCTAGCTGGCCAGTATCTCCCTGACCCATGCTCAAAACCAACCCAACGTTGGTCGGTCTTTTTGTCACTCTTACTGGGGCAGTGGATGGTGCTGTAGTGGTGGTTGGGTCCATGGTAGTGATTCAATGTAAATTTGAAAAAACGTTCCACAGTTTGCCGATTGGCACTTGTCACATGCAACCAACCTGGCATAGCAGCCTCACTCATCCTGGGCTTTTTATTTTCTGAAAAAAATCATAATTGTTATCGCTTTCAGGTATGATTATGAAATGTCATTTGACAGTCAGAAAACTTTTTTGTTAAATTAGTTCTACCAACTTTTCATTTTAGCTGCAGTTTCAACTTTATCCATTTCTAAAGGCCGCTTTTTAAGTCGAGTTTTTCCGGCATTCTTTTTGTTGAAAACTCGAGAAGTCGTGCTAGTTACGAGCGACATGGCGATACAAGTTACGTTACGATACGATGTTTCTAAATTACCGCACTATTTAACCGAGAAGGGGAATAACCAAAGAACGGCTAGAAAAAGTTTAAATAGTTCAGAGTTAAAAATGATCTTGAAATTAATTTGGAAACCATTTGAAAGATTTTATAATCTTTTCAGTTTCAACGTTTTTTCAAATATTTGTATATTATTTAAGTTACTACGATGAATATCGTCATGTATGAGACCATTTAAATCGGCAGATTATTTAAATTCAAAAATTGCCTTTGTTCATTTGGCTACAGTGTCATTCTACTTCTGAATTGATTTCTATTGTAGAATATTTATAAATTCAATAATAAAACCACCAATTTTCAAAGTTTAACTCATTTATATAGGCTGAAATTTACGAACACTTTGGCCTATAAAAGTACTTACAAAGCAAACATACCATTGTGTAGTTTGCTGCTCAATTATCATTCAAGCAACGAATTTTGTCTCAATGTTTGAAATGGAGTCAGGTACTTCTTCTTTTAACACCGACACGGCCTTCCAGTCCCTCTTGGAGTACTACCATGAGGAAGGCAAGTCTCTTAACATGGAGAGGCTGTTCTTGCAGGAGCCTGGGAGGTTTGACAAGTACAGGTCAGTCAAGGGCAAAAGGTCACTCTAGGGTGACCCTTAGATGCATTAACTAATATTTAAAACATTTTGTTAGTTTGTTACCATATTTTATCATTTTTGAAAATAAAATCGATAAAATCGATAAAATTTTTATCAAATTTGTTTTTTTGTTTTTTTCAGCATAAACTTGGCAATAAAAGATGGCAATTTCCTATTTGACTACTCAAAAAACATTGTCAATGACAAAGCTCT
>OX387260.1:4718821-4731321 GCA_947562095.1 Branchellion lobata
ATCCATCCATCCATCCATCCATCCATCCATCCATCCATCCATCCATCCATCCATCCATCCATCCATCATCTATCCACCCATCCATCCATCCATCCATCCATCCATCCATCCATCCATCCATCCATCATCCATGCAGCTTCTCTTATCCAACTTTTTGGCTCAAACTGAGGCGCTCATGAAGGGAAAAACGTATCAAGAGGTTGAAAAAATAGCAATGAAAATGAAAATAATAACAACAATAACAATAATAACAATAATAATAATAATAATAATAATAACAAAAGAACTTATTAATTTTGCAATGGTTATTTTCTATACGTATTATTTTTATTATTATTATACTTTTATTTTTATTATTATTTCTGTTGTTTTAGGTGACTCAAGAGATGTCGCCCAAGCAACAGGCCGATATCAACATCGATGTGGCCACGCACAAGGTGGTGTCTTCCTTCAATATTATTATTATTATTATTATTATTATTATTATTATTATTATTATTATTAATATTATTATTATTATTATTATTGTTATTATTGTTATTATCCTTATTATTATTTATACTATTATTATTTATACTATTATTATTATATTATTATTATTATTATTATTATTATTATTCGTATTATTTTTGTTAATTTGTTTTCAACCATCATCATCATCCTCATCACCATCATCATCATCATCATCATCATCATCATCATCATCATCATCATCATCATCATCATCATCATCATCACCACTTGACAGGTCTTCGAGGGCAACCGACCCAGTAACTCCATCATCTACACCTCCCTCACCCCCTTCGTGCTCGGAATGATTATTGGTCCTTAATCATTTTTCAATCTTATCTCATTCAATTCATATATAATCCTTTCTTAATCTAATCTTAATCAATTCATGTATAATCTGATCTAATCTTAACCAATTCATAGATAATCTGATCCAATCTTAGTAAATTCATAGCTAATCTAATCCAATCTTAATCAATTCTTTTATAATCTAATCCAACCACATCCAATCTATTTAATCTAATCTAATCATCCACAATTACTGCACAAATTAAGCATTGGTTCTTCATCGTATTCTCTTATATTCTTGCTTAATCTAATCTAATCTATTTTTTGTCATCTCATCTCACTATCAGTCTTTTTTGCAAAATTTAATCTAATCTTTCTTGATCTGATCATTCAAAATTATTAAAGCTTATCTGTGTGATCTACTCTAATCTCCTACTCCACCCCACAATCACCCCCCCCCCCCCCTCCCCTTTACCCTCTTCCCCCCACATAGCCATGTACGAGCATAAGGTGTTTGTGCAGGGAGTCATCTGGGGAATCAATTCCTTCGACCAGTGGGGGTCGGTGGCCGATGATGATGATGATGATGATGATGATGATGGTGATGATGCTGATGATGATGATGCTGATGATGATGATGATGATGATGATGATGATGATGATGATGATGAAGATGATGATGATGGTGATGATGATGATGATGATGATGAAGATGATGATGATGATGATGATGATGATGATGAAGATGATGATGATGATGATGATGATGATGATGATGATGATGATGATGATGGTGATGATGATGATGATGATGATGATGATGATGATGATGATGATGATGGAAATGAATGAAATGAAAAAATAAAACAAAATCATAAAGGGTTTTTGAACATGGTGTTAAGGGGTGAGCTACTAATGTATTGATTAGATTAGTTAATAATAACATGAATTTAATCACACCTACTTACCTTCACCAACTTCGATTTCTTGCTTTAGCGCTTTATAAATTGTTTTGTTTTGTTTTTTCACCCAACTTCACTACCCAATATCACCCGCCACCCACCCAGGGTGGAGCTAGGGAAGCAGTTGGCGAAGGTGGTGCAGGAGGACCTCCAGAGTGCTGAGGAGACAACCAGGCATGACTCCTCCACCAACGGACTTCTCCGTTTCATCAAGAAAACCCCCGTCTGATCCTCATCACCACTTTATCATCAACATCACCATCTCATCAACATCACCACCTCATCCTCATCATCACCTCATCTTCATCATCACCACCACCACTTCATCATCATCACCACCTTATCATCATCACCATCATCAATTCTTTATCATCATCACTTCATCCTCATCATCACCACCACTTTTTCCTCTTCTCCACCTCATCATCATCATCATCATCACCACCATTCCATCATCATCACCACCATTTCATCATCATCACCACCTCATCATCATCACCACCATTTCATCATCATCACCTGTTTCATCATCATCACCACCATTTCTACCACTTCCACCACCATCCTCTTTTCGTCAACACCTACTCACCACTTTCAGATTTACATCACTACCACCTGAATTGCATCACCCCTTGACTTACACCACCACTCAACTCCCACTTAACACTTTTTTATTATTTTTTTTTATTCCATTTTTTATACATTAATTTTTTTTTTGAATATTTTTTTTAATAACTTTTTTTTTCACATCCTCATTTTTCATCCCTCTTGTTTCACTTTTCGGCTTTTTCTAGGGAGAAGTTTCAGTTGAATTTTTTTAATAATTTGTAGAACTTTTTGAAAACTAACTCAGTATCTAACTAACTAACTAGAGTTTCTTATATTTTTCAACTTTTGTGAAGAGTTAGAGCTAAGTTTTCAAACGAATGCTTTATTATTTAATGTCGGTCTGAGTGTTGCTTTTCTGGTGACTTATTTATACGTTGACTTGCCTTCTTTGAACCATCAAACTTCAAATATTTTCACTCAAACATCCACAAAATGTGGATGGGATCAAATTAGTTTTTGGGATTTTTAAAAGTTTTAAATTTCATTTTTCGAAGTTTTGTTAGTGGTGACCAGTTTGGGTTAAACATAAAAGCTTGAAAAATAACGTGTTTCATCTTTGCCTCATCAAAGTATAATATTAATTCATGGAATGATGTTTGCATTCGTATTGTCAGTTTTTATCATTAAAAGATTCAGTGGAAAATTTCAATAGATCTAGGCTCTAAGCTTCGATTAACTTTTAATGCGGCATCAATATTAATCGATCTGAAATATTTTTTAATTTTTCTTCGACGCCAAATACTGCAAAAATGGCTGGTGCACAAAGTCCTCTTGATGAGTTTCCAAACTTGAAAATAGAAGCGCAGGAAGCTATTAAAGACATTTCTTTTGCCATTTTTAAAGCCAGTGTTGCCGAAGACTCGAACGAAAGGAGTGCATTCATAAATCTTACCACCAAAGAACTTGAAGAATTTTCTATTTTACTGACAGTTGAAGGATATAAGGTAGAATTTTTTGTGCTAAAAGTGCAAATGAAGTCATCCAATGTCAATTGATGATTAATGTTAGCTGCAACTTTTGAAATTTTCGCTTGTATACTTTGGAAAATAATTCTAATTCACAAAATCTGACAGAATTATTTTTATTTGGAGATTTTATTATAAATTTTGAATTTGAAGATCACAAAAGGCCCTAGCAAGGGCAAGTGCTTTGAGACCATTCAGGCTCTGCTGAACAATGTCAGTGCCTCATTCCCCTCTTCTTTTGCAAATGCTGTTTCTGAAAAACTCAAAAAAATACAAAATGAAGTGAGTTTTCTTGTATTTCCTAAATTTGCCTCAAAACTTAACTATAATTGTATTACTTTATAAACTAATTTAAAATAATAAAAAAATCATTTCGTAAAAATATCAGTTAATGAAATATAAATTTCCTATACTAAACCCCAATTCCTTATAATCATTTGATTTTATTATTAAGAAATACAATGTTTTGAATTATCTTTGAAGGAATCCAATTAGCAAGACCTGAGCCCTTTGAATAGGAAATTTGCTGGACCAATATTTTTTGTATAGTTGATTTCGTGTTCAAAACATCACCGATTCGAGACACTTTTTTATCGGCAGGCATTGCATTTAGTATTGCTCATATTTGCTTGTTTAATTTATAACTGATATTTCATGTTCTCATTGTTTTTAATTTTTTGTTTAAAAAAATTAAGTTCTGACATTTATACAATTACAAAAAATTATTCAAAAATCTTTCTAATAAAACGCTACAAAACGTGGGTGACATTTCGTTGCTACCTTTTTAGTACAAGAAATTTTATTTTGTGACACTTCGACAAATTTAATCTTTCAACCATGAGTTATAGAGCTGGTAAGTCTGGAGTTGCCGCTGAGAACCAGTCGAAGGTTTGTCCGAATCACAACAATTCGAAATAAAATTTATTCCCCCCAACCTCATTTCTCGAAAGAAATTGATTGCTCATTTTTTATTCAGATTATAACATTAAGTCTGAAAATTTTTATTTTATTCAATATATTAGAATAGAAATTCCACAATATTAAAAAAAAAACATTTTCTGTGATAGATCGAGGCAAACTACGACGAAACAGAAGCTGCAAAATGCCTGCACTGGATACAACTCATGACCGGAGTCGAAGAGATTCCTAGTAACAACTCATTTATTTATTTATCTATTTATCCAACCATTCTGCCATCCATCCATCTATCCATCCATTCATTTGAAGTATTGTGGACAAAAGTACACCACCACTATGACCAACCCATCACTACATCACCATCACCACACTTCCATGACCAAACCATTACCACAACCACAATAATTTCATCACCATGACCACCACCACAATGATTAAACTACAATGAAAAGTACTTCCACCACACCACCATGACAACCACCACACCACCATGAACACACCACCACATCACCATGAACACACCACCACACCACCACACCACCATGAACACACCACCACATCACCATGAACACACCACCACATCACCATGAACACACCACCACACCACCATGAACACACCACCACATCACCATGAACACACCACCACATCACCATGAACACACCACCACATCACCATGAACACACCACCACACCACCATGAACACACCACCACACCACCATGAACACACCACCACACCACCATGAACACACCACCACACCACCATGAACACACCACCACACCACCATGAACACACCACCACACCACCACACCACCATGAACACACCACCACACCACCATGACAACACTACAATGATGACACCACCATGACCACGCCACCGCCACCACCACACCACAATGACTACACTACAATGATGACACCACCATGACCACACCACCATGACAACCATCACAATGAAAACCATTACAATGGCCACACCACCATGACAACACCACCTCACCACAATGACAACACTACAATGATGACACCACCATGACAACCACCACACCACTACGACAACACTACAATGATGACACCATCATGACAACCATCACAATGACCACACCACCATGAACACACCACCACCACCACCACAGGCAGCTTGGAGGACATTGATGCTTCACCTGAGAAGTTCCAACATCTCCTCGGCAATGGAATCCTTCTCCTCAAGTCAATGCTATTCAACTTTCATTCTTATTTCTATTTTTATAAATATTAATAATATTTTTTCGTTATTTTTATTTTTATCGATAAAGTGGTTTAATTCAGATCAAATTTCAATAATAATAATAATAATATTTAATTGATAATTTTGATACTTTAAAAAAATTTAATGATCCAACAAGTACACCAACACAAACATCCACCTACCCACACACAAAAAATCAAAAACAAGGATAAACTCACCTAAACACACACAAACCCTCCAAACTCACAAACACCCACACAAACCCCCCTCATCCTCAAAAACCCCCACACAAACCCCCCAACCTCACAAACACCCACACAAACCCTCCAAACTCACAAACACCCACACAAACCCTCCAAACTCACAAACACCCACACAAACCCCCCAACCTCACAAACACCCACACAAACCCTCCAAACTCACAAACACCCACACAAACCCTCCAACCTCACAAACACCCACACAAACCCTCCAAACTCACAAACACCCACACAAACCCTCCAAACTCACAAACACCCACACAAACCCTCCAAACTCACAAACACCCACACAAACCCTCCAAACTCACAAACACACACACAAACCCTCCAAACTTACAAACACCCACACAAACCCCCCAACCTTACAAACACCCACACAAACCCCCCTCATCCTCACAAACCCCCCAACCTTACAAACACCCACACAAACCCCCCTCATCCTCACAAACCCCCCAACCTTACAAACACCCACACAAACCCCCCTCATCCTCACAAACCCCACACAACTCTCATCTCACAAACACCCACACAACCCTTCTATGCACAGACTGCTTGACAGTGTGCAACCAGGCCACATAAACTGGAATGATAAGATGTTCCAGGAGGCGAGGATCGAGGCCATGCGGGTGATGAGGGAACGAGAAAGGATTGCCACCTTCACCAACAAGGTTCCTCCACCCCCCTCCATCACTTTCACTCCACCTTACACCCACTCATCCACCCATTTTAACTCCACTCACCCATTTTAACTCCTCCATCCCATCCAAGCCACCCAACAAATTCATCCCCATCAAACTCGCCTTCGCCCACCAAATTCACTCTCACTCACCAAACTCATATACCCACCAAACAACCCTCACCCAATCCCTCACCCCCCCCCCCCCCTGCCACCAGGTGAAGGAGTTGGGGGTGTCAGACACGTATGTCTTCCCTACCGAGTCCCTTCATGACCTCGGAGCACTCAACCTCTCACAAGTCTGCAACTGCATCCGAGCCCTTGGCATTGAGGTGGTGGTGAAGAGGAGGAGGAGGAGGAGGAGGAGGAGGAGGAGGAGGAGGAGGAGGAGGAGGAGGAGGAGGAGGAGGAGGAGGAGGAGGAGGAGGAGGAGGAGGAGGAGGAGGAGGAGGAGGAGGAGGAGGAGGAGGAGGAGGAGGAGGAGGAGGAGGAGGAGGAGGGGGAGGAACAGAATGGTTCTTCATTTTATCATTCCAACATCTTCAACCAACTAAATTTTTCACCACACATTTCACCAATCCCAACCACACCGTCTTCACACCACCCAAGCCCCCCAACGCGCTAACAAACCCACCACAATCAACATCCCACCAAGCCCCCCCCCCCCCCCCCCCACAACCCAGGCGCAAACAAGGCCCTCCTACCAGGGTCCTGACTCCTTCTGGCCCAGGAAGAACGAAAAGAACGTACGAGAGTTCAGCCAGGAACAACTCAGGTGCCCTGCTGTTTGCCTTATTATTGCTATTATCATTATTATTATTATTATTATATTTATTATTATTTTTTTTATTATTGTCTTTTTTTCGTCATTTTTATCATTTTTTTTTAAATTAATATTATCATCATCTTTTTTATTAATATTATTTTTTTTGCTTCAATTTTTTCTAATTTTCATTATTATTTTTTTTTAATTGTTTTTATTTCCTTTTTTATTGTTAATTTTATTTCCCTTTTTATTTTTATTTTATTTTTTTCTTTATTTATTTATTTATTCTTTCATTTATTATTATTATTATTATTTCCTTTTTTATTATTATTTTATTTTTCTTTTTACTATTATTATTATTTATTCATTTTTATTATTCTTATTCTTCTTTCACCTTGGTGTCATAATGTGGTATTATCTCATGCGACTTCCTTATTCTGGTTGGCATTGATTCCCCACTTCACCTCCACACCATTCATCCCATTTCTTCATCACCTCCACACCATTCATCCCACTCCATCACCTCCACACCATTCATCCCACTCCATCACCTCCACACCATTCATCCCACTTCATCACCTCCACACCATTCATCCCACTCCATCACCTCCACACCATTCTTCCCACTTCTTCATCACCCTCGTCAACCATATCTCAATCTTTTTTTTTTTCTTTTTTTTTTTTCTTTTTTTTTTTCTTTTTTTTTCTTTTTTTTTTCTTTTTTTTTTTCTTTTTTTTTTTTCTTTTTTTTTTTCTTTTTTTTTTTTTTTTTTTTCTTTTTTTTTCTTTTTTTTTCTTTTTTTTTTCTTTTTTTTTTTCACTTCCTCCTTCTCCCTCTATTCCTACTTTTTATCTTTTTACTCTTTTTCTTCTTTCTCATCATCATCATCATCATCATCATCATCATTTTTCTTTTTTCTCTTCCCATCAAAACCACCATACCATCACACCACACTACACCATACCACTCCACCACACTTCCTCACACACACAAACAAACAAACACACACACACACACACACACACACACACAAACACACGAACCAAACCACCCTCTCCATCACAGGGCCTCCCAGGGCTACGTGAGTCTGCAATACGGCAGCAATAAGGGGGCCTCGCAGGCAGGCCTCAACATCGGCAAGCCCAGGCACATCGTCTGATGCTCACGTGTTCGTCTCAGTCACGTGTTTGCCTCAGTCACGTGTTTGCCTCAGTCACGTGTTTGTCCCAGTCACGTGTTTGTCCCAGTCACGTGTTTACTTCATTCAAGTGTTAGTTCACCTCAACCACCTCTTAATCCGTTCAAATTGTGCGCTCCATAAATCGATGTATTGATATGTATCTACTCGTGCATCTTTGTTAGCATCCCCACTTGTGTATCTTCGCTTGTATTCCCGTATCATTTCTTGTATTAGTTTCAACATCTTTGCTTGTATCCTTACTTAGATTTTTCTTTGTATCATTGATTGTATCATTAGTTGGATCATTCTTTGTATCATTGGTTGTATCATTACTTGGATCATTCTTTGTATCATTGGTTGTATCCTTACTTGGATCATTCTTTGTATCATTGGTTGTATCCTTACTTGGATCATTCTTTGTATCATTGGTTGTATCATTAGTTGGATCATTCTTTGTATCATTGGTTGTATCCTTACTTGGATCATTCTTTGTATCTTTGCTTGTATCATTAGTTGGATCATTCTTTGTATCATTGGTTGTATCCTTACTTGGATCATTCTTTGTATCTTTGTTTGTGTCATTAGTCGGATCCTTGTATCTTTGGTTGTATTCTTAGTTGGATAATTTTGTATCTTTGGTTGTATCATTAGTCTGATCTTCGTGTTTTTGGTTGTATCATTAGATGGACCATTCTTTGTATCATTAGTTGGCTATTTGTATCTTTGTATCATTAGTTGGCTATTTGTATCTTTGTATCATTAGTTGGCTCTTTGTATCTTTGTATCATTAGTTGGATCATTCTTTGTATCATTTCTCGTTTCATTAATCATCATCTCGGTTGTTTCCTGATGGTATCCTTGACAACCTTCCATACCCCCCCCCTCTGCATGCAGCCTACTTGAAGACGCCAATCCAACCCCCACCTTGATCTGTTCAAACCTCGATCGACTTTTAACTTAGCTCCATCTGAAGTTTTAGATCACGTCTTTCAATCACTCTCCACTTTTATTCCTTCTATTTTGATCACGTGTTTCTTGATCCTTTTTGACCCTTTTATCGTTCATTTCAAGTTGAAATCACTCATCCATGAAAGTAATCCATTTTGAAAGTTTCCCTTGATGAATTGATTTTAAATTTTTTCCAAATGTTGCTTTAAATTACTTTAAACACATTTTCTAAATAAATTATTTTTTAATTAAATTCTTTTTTAATTAAATTCTTTTTTAATTAAATTCTTTTTTAATTAAATTCTTTTTTAATTAAATTTTTTTTTAATTAAATTATTTTTTAATTAAATTCTTTTTTAATTAAATTCTTTTTTAATTAAATTATTTTTTAATTAAATTATTTTTTAATTAAATTCTTTTTTAATTAAATTCTTTTTTAATTAAATTCTTTTTTAATTAATTATTTTAAAAATTCATTTCAAATGTTGCTATTTTAGCTCCTGCTCATTTATGAGTTACCTCGCCGAGTTAGTCAAGTTGCAATGGATTTCTTCGTATCACCAACCCTTGCATGCGTATGACTTTGTATTACAACCACGTGTACATGTGTGTGCACACACTTTTTGTGCACTCATACACACCTACCTTTACGCTTACAACAGTTACACACACACTCCTGACATGTACGCAAACCATTACATAGGTATACGTAAGTTCACGCTCATACACTATCACCGCTACACACACACACACACACACACACACACACACACACACACACACACACACACACACACACACACACACACACGCACACACAGATCATGTTAACGATTAAGTTATGTGTGTTTTTGTGTTAGTTCACTTGTGTGCTAGTGTTAGCCGTTAGCTCCTAAATTGACTTTTGGTGACCAAATTGAATCATGCTATTAATCGGAACATTATTATTATTATTATTATTTTTATTAATTTTTTTAAATTTTATTTTTAGTATTATTATTATTTGTTTTTATATTCAGAATTCCATCATCATTTCAAAATTGCATTCGAATGACAATTCTAATCAACAATCGTTTTGCTTTGACGTTAAAAAAAATTTTCTTAAAAAAATTTCATAAAAAATTAAAAAAAAATTTTTTTTTTCTTTTTCAATTTTTTTATTTGATTAAAAAGATTTTATGCTGTTTTTATTCAGTTTTTGATTTCGCAGTCAATCCTCCATAAAGTCACACTTCTGAGTCGCAATGGTATTATACCTCCTGGTATTAATGTACACAAATTGATGTATACAATTAATGTACACAAATTTGTTTTTTTATTTCTTTTTTTATGTTTTTTTTTTCATTTCGCGCCACGTAATCATGTTATTTTTTTTGGAATAATCCATTTTTCTTGAGTCTTCTTTTCTGTCTTCTCCCGCATATCGATTCCTCCACCACCACCACTACCACCACCACCACCACCCTCTCTTCTCTTTATTATTCACTTTTCTTTTAATTATTTTCCTTTTTTCATATTTTTCTTCTCTGTCTCCTCCTCCTCTTCTTCCTCCTTCTCCTCTTTCTCCTCCTCCTTCTCCTCCTCCTCCTCCTCCTCATCCTCCTCCTTCTCCTCCTCATCCTCCTCCTCATCATCCTCTTCATCCTCCTTTTCCGCTTCCTAACTGCTTCATTAATATAATATTCATGTGGTATCAGGTACCGTTCATATGATACTCACTACTTATGACTCATCTTCCCTCCTCCCCACTCCTTTCACCTTTTTTCGTTTTTTTTATTTTTTTATTTTTTTAATTTATTTTTTATTTTTTTCTTTTTATTTGTTCTTTCGTTTTCTTCCACCCATACTTTGTTTTCTTTTTCATATCATTTTTTTTCAACTTTTTCTACAATTTTTCGGTTTTTTATTCCATTTATTCAACCTTACGTCATAACTTCCTCATAATAAACCGTATCTTTCTTTCATCTTTTTCTTTTTTTTTTTAAATTATTCAACAAAAATAAATAAATAAAACCCATTTCATCAAACTTAAAATCACCCTAATCTTATTTTTATTTATTTTTTTATAGTTTCTATTTTTTTTTAAATTATTTTTTTTCTGAATTATTGCTCCAAAATTGACTTTTTCTACAATATTTTCTTTTATAAATTGATTTTTGATCAATTTACCGTATAAATTTTTTTTTATTTAATTTTTTTTTACCTAAATTAATTTTTAATTTTTTTTTCTTAAAAATTTTTTTTTCAATTTAATATTTTAAAATAAATTAATTTTTCCGAAATTTTTCCATAGTTGACTTGCAGTATTACTCAGCAGACCTCGTCGGATGTTGCTCCACTACGTTGTAACCCGACTCACCCTGCATCAGTACACCTCATCTTCTTCTTCTTCCTCTTCTTCCTTCTCATCTTCCTCTTCATCTTCCTCCTTTTTCTCCTCTTTTTTTTCCTTCTTTTCCTCCTCTTCCTTCTTCTCCTGCTCCTCCTTCTCTTCTTCCTCTTCTTCCTCTTCCTCTTCTTTCTCTTTTCTTTCTTCTCTTCCTTCTCCTCCTTTCGTTTCACTCCATCATCATCATCATCATCATCATTTTCTTCTCTATCCTTCTTCAAATTATTTTCCATTACACCATCGTCACCTCCATCACATCCTCTATCAAAGCCTTCCCACCATACCTTCCACCACCTCTTCACTCCTCCCCCACCTTCCACCACCACCTCACCCACCTTCCACCACCTCTTTACCCCCCCCCCCTCTCCACTTTCCACCATCCCAACGTTCACATACACATAATCCGTTCAGCTTTTTCATATAATATATAACCTTTCCTTTCTTAATCTGGGGAATTATATATATATATATATATAATATATATATATATATGATTTTATGTATCTATGTATCTAATATTATACGCTCATATATTCAGGTTAAAATATATATCTATAAATGACAATTCACTAATTATATGGTTTTCATTCTATAAATAACATGTTTTTCGTTCTATAAATAACATTATCTTCATTCTATAAATAGTACTATGTTTATTCTATAAATAGCACTGTTTATTCTATAAATAGTATTAACTTTGTTTTATAAATACCATTTTTCGCACTCATTTATTCATTTACACACGTGCAACCACCTTCCATCTATCCGTTACGTCATCAATTTGTGTGACGCTTGATGATG
>OX387260.1:4741321-4743821 GCA_947562095.1 Branchellion lobata
GAAGGATGGAAGGATGGGGAGAAGGAAGGATAGAAGGATGGGGAGAAGAAAGGATGGAAGGATGGAGGAATGAAATATTAAAAGGTTGGAACGTTGAAAAGAGAACTTGAATTTTTTATAAATAAGTTGCAAGAAGGCAAAAAGAATGTTGCCAGGTAAAGGTTTTGAAGCTATGAGGAGCCGTTTCATTCCAAAACTAAATTGAATTTTTCTTCAAGTGAGAAAAACATGTGGAAGAAAATATTGGAAGATTGTGAAAAAAAGAAAAAAAAAGAAAATAATTTTTTTAAAAGCAACTAAGAAGCGAAAGAGGAGCCGGTAAGTTGATAGGCTGTTTTGCAAGGCTCTTGCTACATCACCTGCATAATGACGTCATTTTATCCTCCCTCACACGCACGCACGCTCGCTCACACGCACGCACACACGCACACAAACAAACACACACACACACACGCACGCATGCACACAAACAAACAAACACACACACACACACACACACACACACACACACACACACACACACACACACACAAACATACAAATACGTGCACGATAATTTTCAAATGTGATCCTCACTTTATCTTTATCATTCTTATCATCCATCCCACACTCCATCCATCCACCTCACACCCCATCCATCCATACCACATTTCATCCATCCATCCCACACTCCATCCATTCATCCCACACTCCATCCATCCCACACTCCATCCATCCATGCCACACTCCATCCATCCATGCCACACTCCATCCATGCCACACTCCATCCATCCATGCCACACTCCATCCATCCATGCCACACTCCATCCATCCATGCCACACTCCATCCATCCATGCCACACTCCATCCATCCATCCCACACTCCATCCATCCATGCCACACTCCATCCATCCATGCCACACTCCATCCATGCCACACTCCATCCATGCATGCCACACTCCATCCATGCCACACTCCATCCATCCATGCCACACTCCATCCATGCATGCCACACTCCATCCATGCCACACTCCATCCATCCATGCCACACTCCATCCATGCCACACTCCATCCATGCATGCCACACTCCATCCATGCCACACTCCATCCATCCATGCCACACTCCATCCATCCATGCCACACTCCATCCATGCCACACTCCATCCATCCATGCCACACTCCATCCATCCATGCCACACTCCATCCATCCATGCCACACTCCATCCATGCCACACTCCATCCATCCATGCCACACTCCATCCCTTCATCCCGCAATCTATCCATCTCTCTATCGTGTATTCTATTTATTTAGCATTCCACAAATTCCATAGGACCACCTATCCATTCACCCATCCATCCTTTCATCCTCCGAACTCCATTTATCCATCTTTCAATCCAAAACTTTCTCTATTTATCCATCCATCCATCCATCCATCATGTTTTCAATAGTCAATCCATCCATCCATCCATCCATCCATCATGTTTTCAATAGTCAATCCATCCATCTATCCATCCGTCCATCCATCCATCCATCCATCCATCCATCCATCCATCCATCCATCCATCCTTCCATCCATCCATCCATCCATCCATCCATCCATCCATCCATCCATCCATCCATCCATCCATCCATCCTTCCATTCATCCATCCTTTACGTGTGCAAAGGTTCATCCATCCATCAACTTTCCATGATTATTCTTTCATCCATCCGTCCTTCCTTCATCCTCCTCCTAGCTTTGATGCCTCAAAATTCTTCGAAATATTTCAAACATGCAATCAACACATAATCACCCCTAACAAGCAACTGTCATCACATCGCCCTCAAACGACCACACCGCCACAGCCACAGCCACCACAGCCACACCACCACAGCCACACCGCCACAGCCACATCACTACAGCCACACCACTACAGCCACACAGCCACAGCCACAACTATCATAACTACAGCCACACCATCGAACCACAAAACCATAGCTACACAGCCACAACCACACGACCACAGCCACACGACCACAGCCACACGACCACAACCACACGAACCATCATAAAATACAATAAAATTACGAGTATTACTATAGTGACATTAACCACGTAAAGTTTCGAGTACAGCTACATATAACCGAGACTATAACTACAGCCACATCACTACAGCCACACCACCACAACCACCATCACTACAACCACACCACCACAACCACCATCACTACAGCCACATCACTACAGCCACACCACCACAATCACCATCACTACAACCACACCACCACAACCACCATCACTACAACCACACCACCACAACCACCATCACTACAGCCACAACACCAAAGCCACCATCACTACAACCACACCACCACAACAACCATCACTACAGCCACACCACCACAACCACTATCACTACAGCCACACCACCACAACCACCATCACTACAGCCACATCACCACAACCACTATCACTACAGCCACATCACCACAACCACTATCACTACAACCACACCACCACAACCACCATCACTACAGCCACA
>OX387260.1:4748821-4758821 GCA_947562095.1 Branchellion lobata
GGGTGGGGGGAAGGGTGGATGGCCCGATGGGGTAGAAAGAGGTGGGGATGTAGGAGCTGGGTTGCATGGATGGGTTGCTGGAAACCCCCACAGTGGGGTAAACCCGCCTAGTGGTTTTTTGGCTTGACTGCACCGGTGGAGAAAGAGAAGGAGGGATGGGAAGAGGAGAAGAGGATGGTTGAGAAGAGGGGGAAAAGGATGGGGAGGAGGATGAACTTTGTTGTGGAGAGGTTGAAGAGCTTGGGGGGAGGGTCAGAGGCACTAGGGTGAAAGGGGGGGCTGGAGTGATGATGATGGCTGTGAACAGGAACGTTGTGGTAGAAGCTGTGGAGACAGGCTGTGTTGCCGATGATGGATTGACGTTTGTTGCACTTGTTGCATTGTTGCTAAGTGTTGTACCACCAGAATTGAGTGTTGTAACACCTGGAGTGAGTGTTGTAACACCAGAATTGAGTGTTGATACACCTGGAGTAAGTGTTGTAACACCTGGATTGAGTGTTGTAACACCTGGATTGAGTTTTGTAACATTTGGATTGAGTGTTGTAACACCTGAACTGAGTGTTGTAACACCTGGATTGAGTGTTGTAACACTTGAATTGAGTTTTGTAACATTTGGATTGAGTGTTGTAACACCTGGATTAACTGTTGTAACACCTGAAATGAGTGTTGTAACACCTGGAGTGAGTGTTGTAACACCAGAATTGAGTGTTGATACACCTGGAGTAAGTGTTGTAACACCTGGATTGAGTTTTGTAACATTTGGATTGAGTGTTGCAACACCTGAATTGAGTGTTGTAACACCTGGATTGAGTGTTGTAACACCTGAATTGAGTTTTGTAACATTTGGATTGAGTGTTGTAACACCTGCATTAAGTGTTGTAACACCTGCATTAAGTGTTGTAACACCTGAATTGAGTGTTGTAACATTTGGATTGAGCGTTGTAGCACCTGAATTAAGTTTTGTAACATTCGAATTGAGTGTCGTTACACCTGAACTGAGTGTTTTAACACCTGCATTACGTGTTGTGACACCTGGATTGAGTGTTGTAACACTTGGATTGAGTGTTGTAACAACTGAAGGGAGTGTTTTACCACCTGGATTAGGTGTTGTAACACCTGGATTGAGTGTTGTAACACCTGGATTGAGTGTTGTTTGACTCGAATCTGTTTCATCATCGCCTAAACCAGGGTTTCCAGCCGTGTGTTTTTTGGTGGAAGGGGAGGGGGGAAAGGTGGGGAGGGGTTTGGGTGGTAGACTGTGGGTGTGGGGATTGACTGTTCCTTTGGTGGCTCCATCAACTGTGGGGGGGAATGGAGGGATGGAGATGAATAGATGGATAAAGGATGGATGGATGGATGGGTGGATGAGAGAATAGTTGGATGGATGAAGGATGAATGGAAGGATGGATAAACAGAAAAAAAAATGGAAAAAAGAAAAAATAAAGGAAAAAAGATAAATGAATGAAAGATGGATAGAAGGATGGTTGGAGAAATTAAAGATGGATGGATAAATGAGAGATGGATGGAAGGATGGTTGGAGAAATTAAGGATGGATGGATAAATGAGAGATGGATGGAAGGATGGTTGGAGAAATTAAGGATGGATGGATAAATGAGAGATGGATGGAAGGATGGTTGGAGAAATTAAGGATGGATGGATAAATGAGAGATGGATGGAAGGATAACTAGATGATTGAAAACTGGTTGGATGGGAATAAAAAAAAAGAAAGAAATAAATAGAGGGATGGATGAATGGAAGGATAAAGAGATAGAAGGATGGAAAGATGGAAAGATGGGGGGATGAAAGGATGGAGGAATGGAGGGATGGATGATTAGAAGGATGTGGGAATAAAAAAATGGAAGGATGGGGGGATGGAAGGTTGGAAAGATGGATAAGGGATTGGATAGAAGAAGGAAGGGTGAAGAATTAACGTGAGAGATATAATAGAAAATGAAGAAGATAATGGAGGAATGAGAGAAGAAGAATAGAAAGAAAGATTGGAGAAGAGATGAAAAACATAGGAAGGGTTGAAGATGAATGAAAGAAGAGAGGATGAATGAAAGAAGAGAGGACGAATGAAAGAAGGGAGGATGAATGAAAGAAGGGAGGAAGAATGAAAAAAGAGAGGATGAATGAAAGAAGGGAGGATGAATGAAAGAAGAGAGGATGAATGAAAGAAGGGAGGATGAATGAAAGAAGGGAGGAAGAATGAAAAAAGAGAGGATGAATGAAAGAAGGGAGGATGAATGAAAAAAGAGAGGATGAATGAAAGAAGGGAGGATGAATGAAAGAAGAGAAGACGAATGAAAGAAGGGAGGATGAATGAAAGAAGAGAAGATGAATGAAAGAAGGGAGGATGAATGAAAGAAGAGAAGATGAATGAAAGAAGGGAGGAAGAATGAAAGAAGGGAGGATGAATGAAAAGAGAAAATTTGAAGGTTAAAAATAAATAGAATAAATGAGAAGGGATGAAAAGAGTGAAAAAAAAAAGAGGAAGAGGATGAATTGGATGAACCACCAAGCCACCAGAAAATCAATTCATTCCTCACAACCAACCCCTCCCCAACACTCCAACCACAAACCACCCAACCCATCCAACACCCAACCCACCCAACACTCCAACCACAAACCACCCAACCCCCCCAACACCCAACCCCTCCCAACACTCCAACCACAAACCACCCAACCCATCCAACATCCAACCCACCCAACATTCCAACCACAAACCACCCAACCCACCAACCCCTTTCCTTCCCACAACACTCTGACCACAACCCCCCCAACACTCTGACCACAACCCCCCCAACACTCTGACCACAACCCCCCCAACACTCTGACCACAATCCCCCCCAACACTCTGACCACAACCCCCCCAACACTCTGACCACAACCCCCCCAACACTCTGACCACAACCCCCCCCAACACTCTGACCACAACCCCCCCCAACACTCTGACCACAACCCCCCCAACACTCTGACCACAACCCCCCCAACACTCTGACCACAACCCCCCCCAACACTCTGACCACAACCCCCCCAACACTCTGACCACAACCCCCCCCAACACTCTGACCACAACCCCCCCCAACACTCTGACCACAACCCCCCCCAACACTCTAACCACAATCCACCTAACCCTTTCCCCCCCCACAGCACTCCAACCACAACCCCCCAGCCCACTCAACACTCCAACCACAACCCCCCAACCCACTCAACACTCCAACCACAACCCCCCAACCCACTCAACACTCCAACCACAACCCCCAACCCACTCAACACTCCAACCACAACCCCCCAACGCACTCAACACTCCAACCACAACCCCCCAACCCACTCAACACTCCAACCACAACCCCCCAACGCACTCAACACTCCAACCACAACCCCCCAACCCACTCAACACTCTAACCACAACCCCCCAGCCCACTCAACACTCCAACCACAACCCCCCAACCCACTCGAGCACTCGTAAGTGATAACCACAAAGTTCGTTTCGTTCTTCACACCGCAGAATTGGTTGTTGACGTAGCTGGCAGACATACGTTTGGCCTCCAGAGAACAGTTCCTGGCCTCAACACACCTCTCTATCTCATTGGCATAGACTGGATCCAAATTCCTGATTGTGAAGAAGCTCAAAAGTGCACCTGTGGTTGTGTGTGTGGTTGTGGCTTTGAAGCTTTCGGAGTCAACGCCACTTCAATGATAGTCGTATTTGTATTGTATTGTTTTGTATTGTATTGTATTGTTTTGTATTGTATTGTATTGTTTTGTATTGTATTATTTTGTATTGTATTGTTTTGTATTGTATTGTATTGTATTGTATTGTAGTGTATCGTATTGTAGTGTATCGTATTGTATTGCATTGTATTGTATTGTATTGCATTGTATTGTATTGTATAGTCTCGTATTGTATTGCATTGTATTGTATTGTATTGTATTGTATCGTTTTGTGTTTTATTTCATTAAATTGTATTGCTGTTAATTGTATTGAGGTGTATTGTATTGTATTTTATTTCATTGTATTGTATTTCATTTCATTGTATTGTATTGGATTACATCGTATTTCTTTTTTATTGTCGCTTTGAAACACTACGGAGTTAATGCCACTATAATAAAATTCGTGTTTGTATTGTATTGTATTGTATCTCTGCATTGCGTTGTATGGTATGGTATTTTATGGTATTGCATGGCATGATATGGCTTCCTACCGTCCAGAGGTGGAACCGGTCTTTGTCGATCGGAGCAACAGAAGGGGTGATTCTTAAAGACGGCATTCTTGAGGACCAGAGTGCTGTTGACCGGGCACCACTGCTTCGAAGGGGGGAAGGTCTTAGAGGCACAACGACCTATAGTCTGCCTTGGATCTGGGGGTGGGGAGTTGTGGTGGTTTGGGGGGGGGTGGTTTGAGGGGAGGGGTGTGGTCGTTTGTGGTGTTTTGAAGAGAGGGGGGGGGTTGTGGTGGTTTGTGGTGTTTTGATTGCCACCTTCACTTCTTACCCCATTCCTCATCCACTCACCAAAATTTTCACTTTTTCACTCATCTTCCCTATAAACTCACCAAACCTCCCAAAAATCACCACCCTCCTTCAAAACTCACCACCCCCCCAAAAACTCACCACCCCCCCAAAAACTCACCACCCTCCTTCAAAACTCACCACCCCCCCAAAAACTCACCACCACCCCCAAAACTCACCACCACCCTCAAAACTCACCCCTTTCAAAACTCAACCCCCAAAACTCACCCCCCCAAAAACTCATCCCCCCAAAACTCACCCCCTCAAAACTCATCATTCCCAGAAATTCCACCAAACTTCGTCCCCAACCAACCTTCACCACAGCGGTCCTTGTCATAGAAGATGTAGGTGTCAGAGCCTTGGACTTCCAGTATGGCCAGAGGCCTCATGATAGCGTTTCTGCCGTACTTGTAACAAGGAGGCCAGTGCTGGAAGGGTGTTGTTGTGCGCTATATAAGTATGGTGTGGGATTGTGCGCTATATAAGTATGGTGTAGGATTGTGCGCTAGATGAAGTTTGAAATGATTTTGTGCGCTATGTGAAGCCAACAAGCTACCGCAAAAACTACTTAAAACCTCACGAATAATCCAAAAGTTACCTCACAAACCCCCTCTAAAACCCCAAAAACCACAAAAAAGAAATCCGTCAAAAACCCCTTAAAAACCCCCAAAAACCCTCAAAAAACCCTACAAAAACTCCCCAAAAACTCCCTAAAAACCCCCCAAAAAAACCCTCAAAAACCCTTCAGAACCCCTACAAAAATCCCCAAAAACCATCTCAAAACCCCCAAAAAACCCCCAAAAAACCCCCAAAAAACCCTCAAAAACTCTTCAAAACTCCTCCAAAACCCCCCTAAAACTGTTCTACAAAATAACTCCGTAAAAACCTTTCAAAAACCTTCAAAAACCTTCAAAATCCACTCCACAAAACCCAAAAAAATGTCCACCCAAGTCCACCCTACATTGAGGGTGAAGACAACGGCAAAGCAGGTGTCTGTGAAGCGACAGTGGTCGAAGCAGGAGGTGGCTGTGGCGTGTGTGGTGGCTTCTCCTTGTCGCAGCAGCCTATTGTCAGGATAAAAAGACCACTTGGATGGACACTTGAGGGCTGGTGTGGAACATTTTGGGTTTTTTTGGTGGAGATTTTGGGTTTTTTGGGGGGAGATTTTGGGTTTTTTGGGGAAAGATTTTGGGTTTTTTTTGGGGGGGGGGTTTGAAAATGTTTGGGGGTTGGTGTGAATTTTGGTAGAATTTCAACGGATGTGTGTAATCTTTGACTTTTTGGGGGTTTTTGGAAGAATCTTTCTGAAGTCGATGTGAATTTTCGAAAATTTTTTATAAAATGTCATTATTTTCGGAGCTTTTGTTGGTTTAAGCTTGGTCAGTAGTAGTAGCGGTGTGTGGGTTGAGGATCCTGGTGAGTGTGGTGGTGTTGTATGCTCTCAAAAGTCCTCGGGGTTAATGCCACGATAATAATATTCGTATTTGTATTGTATTGTATTGTATTGTATTGTATTGTATTGTATTGTATTGTATTTTATTTTATTGTATTGTATTGTATTATATTGTATTGTATTGTATTGTTTTGTATTCTATTGTATTGTATCGTATTGTATTGTATTTTATCGTATTGTATTGTATTGTATTGTATTGTATTGTATTTTATTGTACTGTATTATTTTGTGTTGTATTATATTGTATTGTATTCTACAGGGTGTGAAAGAAAGGGGAGGAAAGCTAAAAATTGTGGTGGAAGATTGGAAATGGTGGTAGAAGGGGTAAAAAAAATTAAATGTTTAAAAGAAATTAATTAAAAATAATTAAAATCAATTAAAATTAATTAAAATCATTTAAAATTAACTAAAATCATTTAAAATTAATTAAAATTAAGTACAACTAATTAAAAATCACAACCTCCGTTTGAAACATTGGAGCAGGATCTGCTGATGACGTACTGAGCGGTGCTGTTGTCTTGTATGACGCTGGTGGTCGTTGGGATGGTGTTCGTTAGGGTGGTGGTTCTTGAGGGTGATCCAAAAAAACCCCACCCACCAATTCACCATTAATTCACCATCAATTCATCATCAATTCATTATCAATTAACTACAAACGCACCAATGCATCACCAATTCACCACTTATTCACTACCAACTCATCAATGCATCCCCAATTCACCACTTATTCATTACCAACTTACCACTTCACCATCAATTCACCATCAATTCACCACCAATTCACCACCAATTTACCACCAATTCACCACTCGGTCACCACCAATTCGCCACCAATTCAAGTATTTAACATTCCCTCACCACTGACCATCAACTCACTTTTCACCACCAATTCGCCAAAAACCACCAATCCCCCCCAATTCACCAAAAACCACCAATCCCCCCCAATTCACCAAAAACCACCAAATCCCCCCCAATTCACCCCCACTCACGAATTCGGTAGATCATTCCCCAGGTGAAGAATGCATTTCTTGGGGCCAATGGTGTTGTTAACGAAGTCAATGGCGCCACACAAGGAGGAGCCTTCACAGGTGACCAGGCAGTCGTGGAGGTTGGTGATGGTGGTTTCGGTTCCTCCACTACTCCCCACCCCTGCCTTCCTCTCCCACTCACTCATGCATACTCCTGTTGGGGGGGGGGAATGAAAAGGGGGAAAAAGAGGATGGGGAGAGGGGGGAGAGAAGAAAAAGAAGAAAGAGAAGGGAGTGGGGAAGAGAAGAAAAAGGAGGGAAGGGGAGGGAAGGGGGGGAGGAGAAGGAAAAGGAGGGAAGGGGAGGGAAGGGGGGGAGGAGAAGGAAAAGGAGGGGGGGGGGGAAGGGGAGGAGTTAAGAATGGGTTGGGGGTTAGATGAAGACTGGGTTTGTTTGGTTGGGAAAATTGGAGAGGTTGGGAGGTTCATTTGTGTCGGAGTAGATGGATTTGTAGTCTTGGTGGGTTGTTGGTGGTGGGTTGTTGGTGGTGGGTTGTTAGTGGGTTGTTGGTGGGTTGTTGGTGGTGGGTTGTTAGTGGGTTGTTGGTGGGTTGTTGGTGGTGGGTTGTTAGTGGTGGGTTGTTGGTTTGGTTGTTGGTGGGTTGTTGGTAAGTTTTTGTTGGTGGGTTGTTGTTGGAGGGTTGTCGGCGGGTTGTTGGTAAGTTGTTGGTGGGTTGTTGGTGGGTTGTTGGTGGGTTGTTGGTGGTGGGTTGTCGGCGGGTTGTTGGTGAGTTGTTGGTGGGTTGTTGGTGGGTTGCTGTTGGTGGGTTGTCGGCGGGTTGTTGGTGAGTTGTTGGTGGGTTGTCGGCGGGTTGTTGGTGAGTTGTTGGTGGGTTGTTGGCGGGTTGTTGATGGTGGGTTGTCGGCGGGTTGTTGGTGGGTTTTTGGTGGGTTGTTGGTGGGTTGTTGGTGGGTTGTTGGTGGGTTGTTGGGGGTGGGTTGTCGGCGGGTTGTTGTTGGAGGGTTGTTAGTGATGAGGGTGTGGGGTGAAGAGTTAGGGTTGCAGATGGGTTGCTGACTGGAGGATTAAAACGATGAACAATTATTGGGTGACCACAGGGTGGTGGAATCAGCAACATATATCAACTGTCAATTTGAAAACTTATCCTCAAATCAAACATAATTTTTATCTTTTATTTTTTATTTATTTATTTATTTATTTTTTATTTTTTATTTTTTATTTATTA
Organism: Branchellion lobata; assembly: GCA_947562095.1. NCBI lineage: Eukaryota > Metazoa > Annelida > Clitellata > Hirudinida > Piscicolidae > Branchellion > Branchellion lobata. The sequence continues at coordinate 4,757,003 of OX387260.1, forward strand.
TTTATTTATTATTTATTATTTATTTTTTTTTAATTTTTTATTTTTTATTTATTTTTATTTTTTTATTTATTCAATTCTATTTCTCTTCTTTCATTTTATTCTTTTAATCTATATTTAATCGGATGTTTATTATTATTATTATTATTATTATTATTATTATTATTATTATTATTATTATTATTATTATTATTATTATTATTATTATTATTATTATTATTATTATTATTATTATTATTATTATTATTATTATTATTATTATTATTATTATTATTATTATTTTTATTATTATTATTTTTATTATTATTATTATTATTATTATTATTATTATTATTATTATTATTATTATTATTATTATTATTATTATTATTATTATTATTATTATTATTATTATTATTATTATTATTATTATTACTATTATTATTATTATTATTATTATTATTATTATTATTATTATTATTATTATTATTATTATTATTATTATTACTATTATTATTATTATTATTATTATTATTATTATTATTATTATTATTATTATTATTATTATTATTATTATTATTATTATTATTATTATTATTATTATTATTATAAATTGCATTTTTGTTTCGTATTTTCGTAGTTTTTATTTTTAATTCACTTTTACTCCATCTTCTCCCCAATTCAATTCCAATTTTAATTCTTTTTAAGAATTAAATAAAAATAATGTTAAAAAAATAAACTCACGGTTGGAAAAGGCCGAAGGGGTGAGGAGGAAGAGGAGGAAGAGGAGGAAGAGGATGAGCTTCATACTTTCAAAAGATTACCTTCAATAATCAACTTTAATCAAATCTCTGCTTAATCAAATCTCTGCTTAATCAAATCTCTGCTTAATCAAATCTCTGCTTAATCAAATCTCCGTTTAATCAAATCTCTGCTTAATCAAATCTCTGCTTAATCAAATATCTGCTTAATCAAATCTCTGCTTAATCAAATCTCTGCTTAATCAAATCTCTGCTTAATCAAATCTCTGCTTAATCAAATCTCTGCTTAATCAAACCTCTGCTTAATCGAACCTCTGCTTAATCAAATCTCTGCTTAATCAAATCTCTGCTTAATCAAATCTCCTTTTAATCAAATTTCTGCTTAATCAAATCTCCGTTTAATCAAAGCTTCGCTTAATCAAATCTTCGTTTATTTTAATCCAGGTTAACCTCACCCCACCTAGATTCCTTTCAGCTCACCTGATTGATTTTTCTTCACTTTTATTCCTTTGAACTAAACCAATTTTGGCTAATCTAATCCAATCTGATCTAATTGAATCTCATCCAATTCCAATCCAAGCTAATCCAATCTGACCTAATTGAATCTTATCCAATCTGACCTAATTGAATCTTATCCAATCTGACCCAATTGAATCTTATTAAATCTTACCTTATTGAATCTTATCCAATTCCGATCCAATCTAATCCAATCCCCTCAAATCTAATCCAATCTGACCTAATTGAATCTTATCCAATCCACTCCAATCGAATCCAATCTGACCTAATTGAATCTAATCCAATCCAATCCAATCTAATCCAATCTCATCAGTCACCTCGAGAAGACTTCGAAGTTTGATGAATTGTGTAGAAGAGTCACGCAGAACAGAAGGACTTCTTATCAACAAGAAACGTTACTTCCAAGATCTTGAAGATTAGAACTGATTAAGGATTATTAAAAATGATTCAAGGGGATTTGAATGATTAAGGAAGATTAAGGAAGATTAAGGATGATTAAGGATGATTTATTGTGGAAGTATCTGACGAAGAAACACCAAGCCAGCACTGAAGTTGATCAACATTGA
>OX387260.1:4763821-4776321 GCA_947562095.1 Branchellion lobata
ACGAACCCCTCCACAACTCCAGAAAAATCCCACTTTCCTCAACTACCTTCACCACTTCTCCAAACTTCAAAACCTTTCAGAAGCCATTCGAAAACATTCCAAGTCACTAACCCCAAACACTCAAAAAACTCTAAAAACCCCCATAAAAACTCTGAAAACCCTCATAAAAATTCTGAAAACCCCTATAAAAATTCTAAAAATCCCCATAAAAATTCTAAAAACCCCCATAAAAACTCTAAAAACCCCCATAAAAACTCTAAAAACCCCCATAAAAACTCTAAAAACCCCCATAAAAACTCTAAAAACCCCCATAAAAACTCTAAAAACCCCCATAAAAATTCTAAAAACCCCCATAAAAACTTTAAAAACCCTCCCAAAACCCTTGAAAATCTTTTAAAAGCCTTTTAAAAACTTTTTAAAACCCCCCAAAATCACCCAAAATCCCCCAAAATCACCCAAAATCACCCAAAATCACCCAAAATCACCCAAAACACTTCAAAACCTCCAACAACCGGTTAGAGAAGATGCCCTGTGAGATGGAGAGTTGGAAGGTTTTGCTGTTGCACTGAGGAGGACAGTCACACTTGTCTTCGTCGTCTTTGAGGTCCGTGGTGTACTGGTACTGGGCGGGAAAGGCGCACGAGTACATGTCCAGCAACGTGCATATGGGGAAGTGGTCGAAGCCTGGGTAGTTTTGGGGGTTTTGGGGGGTTTTGGAGGGTTTGGGGGGTTTTATAGTGGTTTTTGGGGTCGCTTTGGGGGTTTTTGAAAAATTTGAGTTTTTTGGGGGTTTTTGGGGTAGTATTTGGTGGATTTTGGTGAAGATTTGGGGTTTATAATGGTTTTTTGGGGTAGTTTTGAGGGTTTTTTTTGAGGCGTTCTAAAAAATTTTGGGAATTTGGGTGGATTTTTAGCTGGTTTTTGGGGGTTTTTTGGAAAGGAATACCCTTAAACACCCAAAAAATCTCGAAACCACCCAAAACTATTTTAAAAAACAAAAAAACTTCCAAGATCTTCAAACCACCTACGAATCCACCCTAAAACCACCAAGAAATACCCAAAAAAAACCTTACAAAACTGAAAAAATTTGAAACCTTCCAAAAACGTCCCCCAAACCCTCCAAAAACTCCCCCAAAACCCTCCAAAACCTCCATACAACCGGGCATCACCTTGGGTGTAGTGCAGTCGGCACCCACACTTTCGATACACGTAGAGGCCCTCACAGCGGGTGATGCAGTCGGACTGGTAGTAGCCTGGTGCGTCCAAACAGGTGCCGTATGGTGGCGGTTGTCTAGTGATCTGAGGAACAAAACTTTTTTGAAGCTTTAACTTCACCTCAATCACTCTTCAAAACAGCCACCTTTCCCCCCACTCCTCTCAAAACCACCTCTAAAATCCTCAAAAACACTTTTTTTCCCTCTCAACTTCTTAACCCCCAAACCACCAAACCCTCAAAACCCTCAAACCTCCAAACCCCCAAAACCCCCAAAACCCCCAAACCTCCAAAACCCTCAAACCGCATTGAAGGTGACGGAAATGGAGGTGATGAAACCGGGTGTGATCTTAATGGCAGACTCCTGCATGCGAGGGAACTCGTTGGTGTCGTGCAGAAGAAGCTGTGGTGGTTGGTGGTGGTGGTGGTGGTGGTGGTGGCGGTTGGTGGTGGTTGGTGGTGGTTGTTGGTGGTTGGTGGTGGTTGGTGGTGGTTGGTGGTGGTTGTTGGGGGTTGGTGGTGGTTGTTGGTGGTGGTTGGTGGTGGTTAATGGTGGTGATTGGTAGTGGTCGGATGGTGGTGGTTGGTGGTGGTTGGATAGTGGTTGGTGGCGGTTGGATGGTGGTTGGTAGTGGTTGGATGGTGGTGGTTGGTGGCGGTTGGATGGTGGTGGTTGGTGGCGGTTGGATGGTGGTGGTTGGGGGTGATGGGTGGTGGTTATGGTAGTTGGATGGTGGTGGTTGGTGGTGGTTTTGTTGCGGGATGGGGGTTGATTCTGTGCTTAGATAGTGGTTTTGTGGTTGAATGGTGGTTTTGTGGTTGTGGTTGAAGTGTTGTGGTGACTGAAGTACTGAGTGTTGGAAGAAAGCTTGACTGGTGATTGGTTGTAGTGGTGTTTAATTGGTGGTGTTGGGACGACGATAACTATTCTCAATAAATTAAAAAAACTTGCAAATGCAACTACAACAAAAACAACTACAACAACACCAACATCAACAAAAACAACTACAACAACACCAACATCAACAAAAACAACTACAAAAACAACAACATCAACAAAAACTGCAACAACACCACCACCAGCAACAACTACAGCACCACCAACAACAAACACAACCATCACACAAACATTAAACAACAACCATCAAACCACGGCAGAACCACCAGACCAACATCCATCACACCAACACCAAACCCCCAAAATCCACCACACCATACTATGATATTATATCACACTATACCATCACACCACACCACACCACGCCACACTACACCACACCACACCACACCACACCACTCCACACTACACCACACAAAACCACACCACACCACTCCACACTACACCACACAAAACCACCACCACACCACACCACCCTACCACCAACCCACCACCAAACCACCGCCACCTCACACCACACCACCACACTACAACACCCTACCACCAAACCACCACCAAACCACCACCACCTTACACCACACCACCACACCACACCACCACACCACACCACCACCACACAATGCCCCCACAATGACCACCACCCTGAATCCAGCGGAAGGAGAAGAGGTTCCAAGATAGTCCCATTGGTTGACGAACAAGGCCATGGTGAGGCCGTAGAAGGAACCAGCCCTGGTCACTGTGAAGTTGTAGTCCGCTGGTGGGATGGGTGGTGGGTGGATGGGTGGTGGGTGGATGGCTGGATGGGTGGGTGGGTGAGTGGTTGGGTCGGTGGGTGGGTGGTTGGGTGGTGGGTGGGTGGATGGGTGGTGGGTGGGTGGGTGGATGGGTGAGTGGGTGGGTGGATGCGTGAGTGGGTGGGTGATTAGAAAGGTGGGTTGGTGATAAGGTGGATGAATGAGTAAGTGGGTGGGTGAGTGGGTGGGTGAGTAGGTGGGTGGGAGTGGGGGAGGGGGGGGGGGGAGTAGGTGGGTGGATGGGTGGAGAATACAATACAAGTTGAAAAATGAACTTCCCAATTAAATACAATTGTATTTCAATGTATTGTATAAGTAGAAAGTAAATTAAAAATAAAAATACACTTTTCAATACGGTACAATTGTATTTTTTTATTGTTTTGTATTCCAATGTCGATATACATTCAAAACATTGAAAAATAAACAACCCGATAAAAACAAAAGTATAAAATAAACATAATAAATAAAAAAATAATTAAAACTTTGAAAAAAAAAACATTTTAATTAAATAATTAAATATTAAAAAAACATTTTAACAAAGAAAAACTTGATCGTACAGGCCACCAGAGCGAAGCAACGTCCCATGTTGGTTTCCACGGTCCTGAAGACATCAGGAGCGCATGTACCTGCTCCCCATTGACACTGGGGCATTGGGGGCGTTTGAGTTAAGTTGGGGGGTGTTGGGGGCATTTGGGTTGATTTGGGGGGTGTTGGGGAGCATTTGGGTTGATTTGGGAGGTGTTGGGGGCATTTGGGTTGAGATGGGGGGTGTTGGGGGCATTTGGGTTGATTTGGGGGGTGTTGGGGAGCATTTGGGTTGATTTGGGAGGTGTTGAAGGCATTTGGGTTGAGATGGGGGGTGTTGGGGGCATTTGGGTTGATTTGGGGGGTGTTGGGGAGCATTTGGGTTGATTTGGGAGGTGTTGAAGGCATTTGGATTGATTTGGAGGGTGTTGGAAGAAAATTGGGTTAAGTTGGGAGGTGTTGGGGAGCATTTGGGTTAAGTTGGGGGAGTTTGAAGGGTAATGGAGTGCTTGCGGGTGTTTGGGGGTGTTTAAGGGTTTTAAAAAGAAATTTGGAGGGTGGTTGAGTTATTTTGAAGGGTGTTAAGCGATTTAGGAGTGTTTGAAAAAGGTTTGGGGGGTTTATGAAGGGTGTTTGGGGTGTTTGGGAGTTTTGGGTGAGGTTTGGGTGTTTGGTAGGTGAATGAGGAGTTGGTAGTGGTGTGAATGTAGGAGGGTTTTTGGGGGTCTTATGAGGTGTATGAAGGGGGTTTTGGGGATCTTTGGAGAATCATCAGTGTCAAGACCGGTATTGGTGTGTATGATGCCCATAAAGTGGTCTACATATCTCAGATTGAATTATTTTGGATCAGTTAGGTCAGCGTTTGGAGCGCTCTTGAACAGCGTGGAATCAGCGCTATACAAATGATTTGATTAGATTAGATTAGTGAGGAAGAGTTATAGACACTATAGTAGGCCTCCCTCGAAGGCTGAGCCAGCTCCTGTCTGATCTCCTCCCAGCGGGACCTGGGAAAAGTTATTCTTTTATTCTTTCATTTTGGTCGTTCTTTCGTTCTTTTTTTTTTGTTATTTTATTTATTAGTTTTTATTTATATTTTTTAGATTCATTTATTCAGAGATCCCTTAATTCATGCATCCAAGCATCCAGCATTATATCAGTCTATCCATCACATTATTCATCCCTGCATCAATTCATTTATCATCAATCCATGCACACATGCATCCATGCATCCATGCATGCATCTAGCATCACTTCATCCATCATCAATCCATGCATGCATTAATTCATGCATCTATGCATCTATGCATGCATACAGCAGACACCTGTTGAAGTCAGGTATCTTGGCAGAGTCCACTTCGAGGTTCTCCGAGATGGAGGCTTTTGCGAGGGGCGGGTAGAGGGCTGTCAATAACGTAACCAAGCCTTGTGATTGGTTGGTTATTTTTAATTCATGAATATTTTATTTAATTTGTTGTTTGTAAATTTTGAATTTTGATTGGCTGAATGTATGGGATCATTCTCTAAAAATAGAACATTCCTTATACCTCCACCATTCTCAAAAAACCATCCAAAACTACCAATTTAAAACATCAAATCACTGAACCCACTTCCGGAACACACACCAAAGACCCCAAAAACACAATCCTGCCAAAAAACATCGAAAAAAATTTAAGATTTCTCCAAATACCCAAAAAACAAAGATTCTTTTAAAAACTCCGGAAAGTGATGGAACCACGTTCCACACCCTCCACTCACAATCCTTCCAAACATTTCCAAATTTTTTTTCGGAATCTCTTTAAATATTCCCCCAAATATTTTTTAATATTACCCAAAAATTACCAAAAACTCACAAAAACCTTCCCAAAAATCTCTCCCAAAATCCACACAAAATCTTCCAATAATCTTTTACAAAATTTTCTAATAATCTTTTACAAATCTTTCAATAATCTTCCATTAAATCCTCCAATAATCTTCCATCAAATCCTCCAATAATCTTCCATTAAATCTTCCAATACATCTTCAAATAAATCTTCCAATAATCTTCCAATAATCTTCCAATAATCTTCCAATAATCTTCGAATAATCTTCGAATAATCTTCGAATAATCTTCCAATAATCTTCCATTAATCCTCCAATAATCCCACCATATTTGCGGGCAATGCTCATCCTGGCTGCGTTTTCGTTGCAGATTGTGACCTGTGGGAATTCCAGAGTGTCTGCGTTAATCATGTTGATGTTGGTGCTGGTGGTGTAGCTGGTGTAGAGGAGGATTCGATCCTGGATTGGGAGGTTGGGTGGTGGATGGATTGGCGTGTGGTGAGTTGGATGCTGAATGAATTTGAGTTGGGTTGGTATACTTCTACCCGTCCAAACATTTCCGCTTAAACTCATTTCCACCCGTTTAGCTACTCCCAACCATCCTTCCACCAACCATCCTCCCACCAACCATCCTCCCACCAACCATCCTTCCACCAACCATCCTTCCACCAACCATCCTCCCACCAACCATCCTCCCACCAACCATCCTCCCACCAACCATCCTCCCACCAACCATCCTCCCACCAACCATCCTCCCACCAACCATCCTCCCACCAACCATCCTCCCACCAACCATCCTTCCACCAACCATCCTCCCACCAACCATCCTTCCACCAACCATCCTCCCACCAACCATCCTCCCACCAACCATCCTTCCACCAACCATCCTCCCACCAACCATCCTTCCACCAACCATCCTCCCACCAACCATCCTCCCACCAACCATCCTCCCACCAACCATCCTCCCACTAATCATCCTCCCACCAACCATCCTCCCACCAACCATCCTCCCACCAACCATCCTCCCACCAACCATCCTTCCACCAACCATCCTTCCACCAACCATCCTCCCACCAACCATCCTTCCACCAACCATCCTCCCACCAACCATCCTCCCACCAACCATCCTCCCACCAACCATCCTCCCACCAACCATCCCTCCGCCAACCATCCTCCCACCAACCATCCTCCCACTAATCATCTTTTCACCAACCATCTTTCTACCAACCATCCTTCCACCAACTATCCTCCCACCAACCATCCTTCCACCAACCATCCTTCCACCAACCATCCTTCCACCAACCATCCTTCCACCAACCATCCTTTCACCAACCATCTTTCTACCAACCATCCTCCCACCAACCATCCTCCCACCAACCATCCTCTCACCAACCATCCTTCCACCAACCATCCTCTCACCAACCATTCTCTCACCAACCATCCTCCCACCAACCATCCTCCCACCAACCATCCTCCCACCAACCATCCTTCCACCAACCATTCTTCCACCAACCATCCTTCCACCAACCATCCTCCCACCAACCATCCTCCCACCAACCATCCTCCCACCAACCATCCTTCCACCAACCATCCTCCCACCAACCATCCTCCCACCAACCATCCTTCCACCAACCATCTTTCCACCAACCATCCTCCCACCAACCATCCTCCCACCAACCATCCTCCCACCAACCATCCTTCCACCAACCATCTTTCCACCAACCATCCTCCCACCAACCATCCTCCCACCAACCATCCTCCCACCAACCATCCTCCCACCAACCATCCTCCCACCAACCATCCTCCCACCAACCATCCTTCCACCAACCATTCTTCCACCAACCATCCTTCCACCAACCATCCTCCCACCAACCATCCTCCCACCAACCATCCTCCCACCAACCATCCTTCCACCAACCATCCTCCCACCAACCATCCTCCCACCAACCATCCTTCCACCAACCATCTTTCCACCAACCATCCTCCCACCAACCATCCTCCCACCAACCATCCTCCCACCAACCATCCTTCCACTAATCATCCTTTCACCAACCATCTTTCTACCAACCATCCTTCCACCAACCATCCTCCCACCAACCATCCTCCCACCAACCATCTTTCTACCAACCATCCTTCCACCAACCATCCTCCCACCAACCATCCTCCCACCAACCATCCTTCCATCAACCATCCCTCTCTCACCCATCCCTCCGCTAAACAACCTCCACAAACACTCCTATCTGCTACTCACGGTGATTTGATAGATAGCTATAGCCACGCCCACGAGAATAAGGACCGCCCAAAAGGTTTGGCGAAGCTTGGGACGACTCTTATCGAAGCAGTACTTGAAGCCGATGACTGACACCTCCTGCAAGAAGGTGAAGGTCACAGAGTCGAAGTAGCCTGACTTCTGCATTGACTCCAGCTTCGATCCACTCTTCTGAACTTCCTCTTCCGTTTCCATGCCCAGCATCTTCCACTTGGAAACCATCCTTTGTGCTTGCTCTCGAAGTTTTTGGTTTGTTTTTTTTTAATTTTTATGAGTTAAGTTTTATTTTTTATAAGTTAAGTTTGATTTTTATGAGTCAAATTTTGATTTTTCTCATTTATGTTTTTCAAGTTTTAAGTGTTAAATTTTGGTTTTTACGTTTTTGAGAAAGTTTCTAATCTATATTCAATCGAGATTTTTAAAAGTAACTTTATTTTTTTTTAGCTTTTTCGATCGCTCTCAAACGCAGACATAAAGCCGTTTACCTTCGTTTAAAAGTCTTTTCAGAAGCACATATTTCGACTGGAGCACACCATGTACATGGAGTTATGCACCCAACCTTCAATCACGTCCAAAAAATTTATAAATTACACGCCTGCCATTGCCTTATTGATCTTTTTCCAACCGATGAAGGTAATTAGAGGGGTGTGTGTTTCATAATTTGTGGCGTCTGTAATTTCAATATTTCCTTCTCAAAATGTCTTTAAAAGTTTGTATTTTTGCAAGAGTTGATTTGGGCAACTTTATGGTGTATTGGTTGGAAAGTAGAATCTGAGAAGAGATTATCTGACCTTCTACTAAGCGCAATCTTCAAGTGCTTGATGGAGGAATAATGAATAAATTAGTAAAATGAGTAAAAACTATATTTTGGGATACTTTCAGGAATTATGTCGTTTATATGTGAAATGTTGAAAATTTCGTTATTCCAGTTATCAGATATATACTTTTGAAGTTAAGCGTTTTCCAAAATTTAGATTTGACTAGAGTTTGAATCTTTAGTTTCACCTAATTTTCTTTACTGTTGTGCAATTGTCCGTCGTTTTACATTTACTTGTTTTCAGGAAATTTCGTCAGATTCAACAAAATGGTTTGGTTCTATTTTAAGTTCGAATTTGGATAGATTATAGTTTTCCAAATAAATTAATGCAGATTTTTCGGTCTTGCCTAGACTTACCTAGACTTCCAATACCGAACAAGCACGTTCTCTAGTGAAATGCCAATTGCGGCTAACGTTTACACAATTTTTAATTTCGCTCATAAAGCAATAATAAATTTCAGTTAATATTAGTAATATTAAAAAATAAGACAGGTCTGTAACTCAAGCGCCTGAAACGCCCACATACACCACCATGGACGGTAACATAGGGTGTCCACCAAAAGATCCTCCAGAGTTCGAAAAGGATCTCAGTTACTTTTTTGACGATCAATGTCTTGAAGACCTCAAAACTCCCGAGTCAGTTCTGCATGTGAAGAGAAAGAAAATATTGGGCAATGCAACATTCAAATTGCATTAAAAAAAAAATTAATATTATTTTTATCTTTTTCACTTGTATTTTAAAATTTATTATGTACTCATTCAATTGTTAATTTTTATTAATTTTATTCTATTTTTTAATAAAAATAATTTAGCTATCTTTGTCATTTCCATCTTTTTTTTTCATTTATTTTTTAAAAAATCATTTTTCAATCATACTTATTCTTATTTCTATTATTTCTATTTTTCTATTTAAAATTTTAAAAAAATTAAAATTTATTTATTTCATAAAATCATTTAAAATATCCAAATGTTGAATTTTTATTCAAAAAAAAAAATTTTTTTTAATTTAAAAAAAAAAAAAAAAAAAAAAAAATTTTTTTTTCTACTACAGAAACCTTGAAACAACCTCACTGGTGCTGGAATTCCAGCAAAATTTTGATGAGTACAACTCAAACATAGTCAGCCAATACTGCATTGTATTTGACAATACTGCATTGTATTTGACAATACTGCATTGTATTTGACAATACTGCATTGTACTTGACAATACTGCATTGTACTTAACAATACTGCATTGTACTTGACAATACTGCATTGTATTTGACAATACTGCATTGTACTTGACAATACTGCATTGTACTTGACAATACTGCATTGTACTTGACAATACTGCATTGTACTTGACAATACTGCATTGTACTTGACAATACTGCATTGTACTTGACAATACTGCATTGTACTTGCCAATACTTTCCACAATGCACCACCACCTTCTCAACTCCAACACCACCTACTCATTTCAACCACACCACCACCATTTAACCATCTCCACCACACCACCACCATTTAACCAACTCCACCACATAACCACCATCATGGCTACACCACCATCACCCCCCACCTGATCAACGCCACTACATTACACCACCACAAGATCACCCTATTGCTGACCCACCATCTTTACTACACAACATTACCGCCAACCACGCTGCTATTGCTAGAACATAACACCACCACACTAGACCCCATCACTACCACAACCTTATCACGCCATCACTACCACAACCTTACCACGCCATCACTACCACAACCTTACCACACCATCACTACCACAATCTTACCACACCATCATTATCACATCACTTTACCACACCAGACTACCACCACATCAACACACTTCTACACGTCAACACACCAACCACATCACACCATTTCACCACCACACTACACTAGACACCACACTAACCACACCGCCATCATGTCAACACAACACCACCACGCCAGAACACAACTTCCTTGGCAGACTTTTACAACATCCTTGATGCCAATGCACGGAAGTCTGTTCCTCTCGACGCCATTGTCAAGGTGTTGTCGTTGTTGTCATTGTTGTCGTTGTTGTCATTGTTGTCGTTGTTGTCATTGTTGTCGTTGTTGTCATTGTTGTTGTTGCTGACGTGACCGTCGCCGTTGTTGTTGTTGTTGTTGTTTATTTTAAGCGCCTGAGGATAGTCCTCAGATGCGCTAAAGCTGGTTGTGGAAGGCGCACAAGTTCATCATAGTGTTGTTGGATGTGTGATTATTATTATTATTATTCTTATTATTATTATTATTATTATTATTATTATTATTATTATTATTATTATTATTACTATTATTACTATTATTATTGTTATTATTATTATTATTGGTTGTGTGTTTGCCATTAGTGTTGTTGGAGGCTAAGATGTTATGGTTACAGACGTGACAGCACCACTTTACGTGTGGTGCATAGCGGGAGACATTAGCACATTTCCTGTGGGAGATGCCACCGCAACAATGACACCTGATGGCAATGCTGTTTAGTCTCATTTTCGTATTGCAGACACAGCATTGTTTTTTTGTTCCCATCGCCTGCGTGATTATTGGAGTCGCGAGTCCAGCGCAGGGCCTGCAGATGAAGCCTTGAGTTCTCTTTTTGTTTCGAGTAAGGCCAGAACAAGTCCTGTGGTACGGCTGGCTGCAGCTTGAACAGATGATGGGGGTGATGTCACGTCTGATTGTCTTAGTGCATCCCCGGCACACTGGCCCGGGATTTACCTCGGCGTTGCCCGCCCTCAAGAGGAGAGACCGGAGGTACAGGGCGGGATGTGCACCTTCGGCTATTGAAAAAGGGGAGGTGGGAATGGAGGGGGTTTGTAGTTTGCGCCTTCCACAGCACAGCTTGGTCGATGGGTTGGTTGGGTTCGAATGTCGCCACTTGGCGGCATCTTGTTGGACACCACGTGAAGGTCCCAACTCTTGTCCAACTCTGTTGTTGTTGTTGTTGCTGTTGTTGTAGTGAATGTTGTTGTTGCGATGAATGTTACTGTTGTTGTTGTTTTAGTGAATGTTGTTGTTGTTGCTGTTGTAATGAATGTCATTGTTGTTGTTGTTGCTGACGTGACCGTTGTTGTTGTTGCTGTTGTAGTGAATCTTGTTGTTGCTGTTGTAGTGAATGTTGTTGTTGCTGTTGTAGTGAATGTTGTTGTTGCTGTTGTAGTGAATGTTGTTGTTGCTGTTGTAGTGAATGTTGTTGTTGCTGTTGTAGTGAATGTTGTTGTTGCTGTTGTAGTGAATGTTGTTGTTGCTGTTGTAGTGAATGTTGTTGTTGCTGTTGCTAATGTCAATACTGTGACTTTCGTCATTATTGTTGCTGTTCCTTATCTTGATGTCGCTGAGGTTTTTGGTAATGTTATGAACTCAAATTAAAAGAAAAAATAAAAATTATGTGATTTACATTGTGTGTGTCCTCTTCGTGATTTACTTTTCGAAAGAGCATAGTAAAGAAATAAAAAATAAAGTAAAAATAGATTATTTGAAAAAATAAAATAAATATTTTGATGAAATAAAATTTAAATTTAAAAGTTGATTTTGAATGTAAGGTTTGTTATAGCGCACAATTCGCAAACTAAGTATTAAGTTGAAGGTTCAACCTGCCACAGTTTTACAACCAGCTGGACTACAATTGTGACGAAAAGGTGCAAACCATTACATTGAACAACAGAAGCAGGTGGTAGTTGCTGTGGTAGTTGCTGTGGTAGTTGCTGTGGTAGTTGCTGTGGTAGTTGCTGTGGTAGTTGCTGTGGTAGTTGCTGCGGTAGTTGCTGTGGTAGTTGCTGTGGTAGTTGCTGTGGTAGTTGCTGTGGTAGTTGCTGTGGTAGTTGCTGTGGTAGTTGCTGTGGTAGTTGCTGTGGTAGTTGCTGTGGTAGTTGCTGTGGTGGTTGCTGTGGTAGTTGCTGTGGTGGTTGTTATGTTGGTTGTTATAGTGGTGGCTGTGGTGGTTGTTATGTTGGTTGTTATAGTGGTGGCTGTGGTGGTTGCTATGTTGGTTGATATAATGGTGGCTGTGGTGGTTGCTATGTTGGTTGATATATTGGTGGCTGTGGTGGTTGCTATGTTGGTTGATATAGTGGTGGCTGTGGTGGTTGCTATGGTTGTTTTTGCGTACATAAAGTAACCTACCACTCACATAACCGACCAATGACATA
>OX387260.1:4781321-4793821 GCA_947562095.1 Branchellion lobata
GTGTTACCTGGGTGAGTTGGTGGGGTGTTGCCTGGGTGGGTTGGTGGGGTGTTACCTGGGTGGGTTGGTGGGGTGTTGCCTGGGTGAGTTGGTGGGGTGTTACCTGGCTGGGTTGGTGGGGTGTTACCTGGGTGAGTTGGTGGGGTGTTACCTGGGTGGGTTGGTGGGGTGTTGCCTGGGTGAGTTGGTGGGGTGTTACCTGGGTGAGTTGGTGGGGTGTTACCTGGGTGGGTTGGTGGGGTGTTGCCTGGGTGGGTTGGTGGGGTGTTACTTGGGTGAGTTGGTGGGGTGTTACTTGGGTGAGTTGGTGGGGTGTTACTTGGGTGAGTTGGTGGGGTGTTACCTGGGTGGGTTGGTGGGGTGTTGCCTGGGTGGGTTGGTGGGGTGTTACTTGGGTGAGTTGGTGGGGTGTTACCTGGGTGGGTTGGTGGGGTGTTACTTGGGTGAGTTGGTGGGGTGTTACCTGGGTGGGTTGGTGGGGCGTTACCTGGGTGGGTTTGGGGGGAGATTTTTTGAGTGGGTTTCTTTGGGTAAATGAGGTTTATCCTATCTGGGTGGGATTTTTGGGGGTGGGTGTTTGTTAAGTGGAGGATTTGTTTGTTGGTGGCAGACACTCCCCCAACACAACCTCACAACCACCACAGTCTTCCAATTCCTTCATTCCATTCTACTCCTCTCTATCCATCAAACCACCACAACGTCAAAACAACTCAACCCATTCCCCCCCCCCCCCCCTTCCAGAAGATGACCAGTTCGTGGCCTCAGGGACTTGCCATGCATCCCTCCTTCAGCCTCAACAAGTCATTCCAAGGCATCACCCTCCTCAACCCCCTCCCCTGGAGACCCTTTCTCCCCCTCGCCACAGCCACGGTTACACATACATCCACGCATACAAGTGGTACACACACATACATCCACGAATATATAAGGGTATAAAAACATACATCCACGCATATATAGGGGTATACACACATACATCCACGCTTATATAGGTGTATACACACATGCATCCACGAATATATAGGGGTATACACACATACATCCACGCAAACAAGGGAGCATACACACATGCACAGACGTATGTATGCGTGCAGTTATGTTTATATGTGTTCGTGTGTAATGATTTATCCGTTACACGTAGACACACAAATACATTCGAACATACGCATGAACACACACACACACACACACGCACACACATACATACACACACACACACACACACACACACACACACACACACACACACACACACACACACACACACACACACACAAACACAGACGTCAAAGATACAGACTCCAGAGGCAGCTCAGCTGATCGAGGTGTTGTCTGCCTTCAACAACAACAGGTTTTCTCTTTCATTTCTCTTCCATCCTTCCGTCTTTCATTCCTCCTCTCCTCCCTATACACATTTATCATCCCTCTTCCATCACTTTCATTTCTCTTCCATCCTTCCTATACTCGTCTTTCATTCCTCCTCTCCTCCCTATACACATTTATCATCCCTCTTCCATCAATCTTCCATCCATCCTTCATTCATTCTTCCATCCTCCTTGATCCCTTTGTTCATCCTTCATCCTTCACTCATCTATCTTCTATCCACCTTCATTCATCATTCATTCATTCCTCATTTCTTCCTTCATTTCATCATTCATTCCTTCTTCACCCATCCTTCACTCATCCATCCTTCCATCCTTCACTCATCCATCCTTCCTTCCATCCTCCAGAGATGTGCAAGTGTCCTTTTTGAAGTTTGTTGATGTTCTCGCTCCGAACCTGGTTAGTCTTCCTTCTTTTCTTTCCATTTTTCATTTGTCTTTTTATTTTTTTATTTTTTTCTTTTTTTTTCTTATTATTATTTTTTCGTCATCACTTTAGGACCACCACAACCACACCATTATAACCACACCACCACATCAAACTACACCACTACAACCACACCACCCCACAACCACACCACCCCACAACCACGCTACCACAACCACGTCACACTACTACAACCACACCACTATAGCCACACCACCACACAACCACGTCACACCACTACAACCACACCACCATAGCCACACCACCACCGCCACAACCACACCGCCACAATCACAGGACCACCACAAGGACATGCATAGGTCTTTCCTGATAGCCATCAACCACCTCAAGCAACACCCCTCCATCCCCCTCGTCCTTCGCAACGGTTGCTATGACGAGGACGACGATGACAACAAAAATACTTATTATTATCATACTAATCTTACCACTGATAATAATACTAATACTAAAACTTATATTACTACTGTTTATAATACTACTACTACTACTACTACTACTACTTATACTATTACTACTCATACTCCTACTACTACTACCACTACTACTACTACTATTACTACTACTACTACTACTACTACTACTACTACTACTACTACTACTAATAATAATAATAATAATAATAATAATACTAACAATATGGTACAGGGGCCTCGTTTATGTATGCATCAGACGAGGATCGACTGAAGAGTTTCTTTGACTGTCTGGACAGGGAGGTGGTGATGATGATGATGATGATGATGATGATGATGATGATGATGATGATGATGATGATGATGATGATGATGATGATGATGATGATGTTAATGGTGATGATGATGATGATGATAATGATGATGATGATGATGATGATGATGATGATGATGATGATGATGATGATGATGATGATGATGATGATGATGATGATGATGATGATGCTGCTTACCTATGATGAATAAGATGTTAACAGCATGGGTCTTAGCAACGTAGCGACATAGCGACCACACTACAGGCTTCCATAGCAACCACTGAGGCATCCTTCATGTCCTTGTGTTCGTACCTGTGTTTGCACGTCTGCCTCCTCTTGCCTCTGCCTCGCCACTTCAAGCTGCATGTAGGGATGAGCGGGTTTTGAATAATAATAATTTTAATTCGAGAGTTAAGAAGGAATTTGGGTATTTTGGGAATATTTAATTGATTTTGTTTGAATTATACAATTTTTTTTTAATATTTAATTTTCTTTATTAAAAAAAAATGTTTTTTAATTAAAAATATTAAAAAAAAAAAAACAATTTATTCGCCACTTTCAGTCGCAGGTGGTGACCTTAGAAAACAGCCAATCAGCTTTCAAGAAAGTCCTCAAGGCCTCTTTCCACAAGTCAATCATCCACGCTCTAGCCAATCAGAAAGCGAGAAAAGTTGACCCAGCCAATCAAAAGAGAGCAGAGCACTCGAATGGGCGTGGTGACGGCAAGGACGGCTATTATTCGTTAGTATGTATCCTGCAAACAAACATTTTCAATTGGTTGAAGAAGCAAGAAGACAAATTCAAGGAGGAGGAGGAGGAGGAAGAAGAGGAAGCCAAAATGGCTGAAAATGAAAAGCCCAAAAGCGGCGATGATGAAGACGACGACGACGACGATGATGGCACTGAGGGTGGGGGTGATGATGATGTTGGGGGGAGGGTGAAGGGAAGGAAGAAGAGGGGGGAAAGGAGGTTTAGACGACAAAAACGTACCATCCTCACAGACACCCTCCTGTTGCCTTGTCAGTTGTTGCTGTTGTTGTTGTTGCTCTGTCAGTTGTTGCTGTTGTTGTTGTTGCTCTGTCAGTTGTTGCTGTTGTTGTTGTTGCTCTGTCAGTTGTTGCTGTTGTTGTTGTTGCTCTGTCAGTTGTTGTTGTTTTTGTTGTTGTTGTTGTTGTTGCTCTGTCAGTTGTTGCTGTTGTTGTTTCTCTGTTACTTGTTTTTGCTTAATGAGTTGTTGTTTTTGTTGTTGTTGTTGCTTTATCAGTTGTTGTTGTTGTTTTTGTTGTTGTTCTGTCAGTTGTTGTTACAATCAACAATATTGTCGTTAATTGAAAAAAAATCTATGAAGATAATTCATTTTCAAATTTATTATTCTTTGTGTTGTTTTTTTTTTTTCAATTATTATCATAATAATAATAATAATAATAATAATAATAATAATAATAATAATAATAATAATAATAATAATAATACTAATAACAATAATAATAATAATAATAAATATTGTTATCATCATTATTATTATTATTATTATTATTATTATTCATTTTGGCAGGTGTGGAGGCGCTGGTGGCGGTAGTTGAAGAGGAGATGAAGGAGTTGGTGGCCTTTGATGAGTCATCCTTTGTCAGTCATGATAATAATGATAATAATATTTAAAAAAAAATAATAGCAATAATAATAATAATAATAGCAGCAATAATAATAATAATAATAGCAGCAATAATAATAATAATAATAGCAGCAATAATAATTATGATAATAGCAGCAATAATAATAATAATAATAGCAGCAATAATAATAATAATAATAGCAGCAATAATAATAATAATAATAGCAGCAATAATAATAATAATAATAATAATAGCAATAATAATAATGATAATAATAATAGCAGCAATAATAATAATGATAATCATCCCTATATTTATTTGTATTATTATAATTTATATTATAATTATTAATATTTACATTATGAAAAGATGATGTAATCATCTCCCCCCCCCACCGCCACAGTGTTCCTTCCTGAAACGTCCGCACTCGTCTGCCCTCTTCGCTCCCTTCAGACAAATGGTTATTCTTCTTTTCATCCATCCATTCTTCCTTTCATCCATCCATTCTTCCTTTCATCCATTCTTCCTTCCTTTCATCCATCCATCCTTCCTTCCTTTCATCCATCCATTCTTCCTTCCTTTCATCCATCCATTCTTCCTTTCATCCATCCATTCTTCCTTTCATCCATTCTTCCTTCCTTTCATCCATCCATTCTTCCTTTCATCCATCCATTCTTCCTTTTATCCATCCATTCTTCCTTTCATCCATCCATTCTTCCTTTCATCCATCCATTCTTCCTTCCTTTCATCCATCCATTCTTCCTTTCATCCATCCATCTTCATATATTCTTTCTTCCATTCATCCATCTCGCCATTCTTCATCTACCCACTCCCCCATGAATTAATTTATCCATTCATCCATCCATTCATTCACCCATCCATTCATCCATCCATTCATTCACCTATCCATTCATCCATCCATTCCTCCATCTATCCATTCTTCACTTCATTCATTCCTCCATCTATTCCTCCATCCATCCATTCATCCATCCATTCATCCATCCATCCACAGTTGTTGTTGGTGGAGGAGGGTATGGAATGGTTGGAGGTGGATGTGGTGATGAATGTATTGAAGAAGGTTTCCAGACTGCACTGCCTGGTGTATCAGCTGGTGAACAAGACGCAGGAGTGCTCTGAGGTGCTTTGGCGGGGTGTGGTGTGGTGTGGTGTGGTGTGGTGTGGTGTGGTGTGCTGTTGTGTGGTGTGGTGTGGTGTGGTGTGGTGTGGTGTGGTGTGGTGTGGTGTGGTGTGGTGTGGTGTGGTGTGGTGTGGTGTGGTGTGGTGTGGTGTGGTGTGGTGTGGTGTGGTGTGGTGTGGTGTGTTGTTGTGTGGTGTGTTGTTGTGTGGTGTGTTGTTGTGTTGTGTGGTGTGGTGTGGTGTGGTGTGGTGTGGTGTGGTGTGGTGTGGTGTGGTGTGGTGTGGTGTGGTGTGGTGTGGTGTGGTGTGGTGTAGTGTGGTGTGGTGTCTTATGACCATCATCTTTGTAAAAAAAAACTCTCAATAGGAGAAAAAACCTCAAAGATCTTTCCCTCTCCCACAGATCACCATCTTTTCCACCAGTCGCCCCTACCACTGGTTTCACCAATTCTTCGGTGGCTACTACAGCCTCGTCGGCAAGATGGCCTCTGTGTCTATACAAGTGCCACTTGGTGCGTGTGGTGGTGCTTGTGGTGGTTGTGGTGGTTGCTGATGTGGTTGTGGTGGTTGTTGTTACTGTGATAGTTTTGGTGGTTGTGGTGGTTGCTGATGTGGTTGTGGCGGTTGTTGTGGCTGTGGCGGTTGGAGTGGCTGTTGTGGCTGTGGCGGTTGTGGCGGTTTTTGTCATTGTGGTGGTTGTGGTGCTTGCTGTTTTGGCTGTGATTTAAAAACACCCATTACAATAAACCACGAAAAAACCTCCAAAAAATCACTCAAAACTCCAAAAAACCAAAAAAAAAATTTTGAAAAACCTCTGAAAAACTCCACCACCTCGGGCAGAAAAGGGTATCAGCAGGAAGAAGCTGCTCAGGTCTCCAGAGGGCGCCAAGGAGGGCAGTGGTGACGTGGCGGGCAGTCAGCTGTGGAGGTCCATCTTCCGTGCAGGCCTGCTGAGTCACAGCAGCAGGGACGTGCAACGATCCTTTTCCGGAAAACACGTGGGTTAATTAATTTAGTATGAGAATTAATTTATCGATTAATTAATTAATTAATTAATTTAATTACCAATTAATTCAGTTATTTATTAATTTAATTGTTCATTTATTCATTCATTCATTCATCCATTAATTCGTCACTCCCTCAAGTCACCCGTCATTTCACTAATGCATTCAATCTAAATTTAGTCACACTTTTCTACCTCATACACCCATTCATTCATCTACTCACCTCTTCATGCATTCATTCATCAATGCATCTACTCATCCATCAATCAATCCATGCATCCATTCATCTACTCATCCATCAATCCATCCATTCATCCATGCATCAATGCATTCATGCACCAGGCTGCCACGGCCAACTCGGAAGCGCTTGGCTTCCTGTTGAGGCTGACGAGTGATGAGGAGGACAACGACGAAGAAGTTCAACACTTTATCCAAGTGTCCGTGTTGTTGTTGTTGTGGCTGTGTTGTTATTGCTGTTGTTGCCGTGTTGTTGCTGTTGTTGCCGTGTTGTTGCTGTTGTTGTGGCTGTGTTGTTGTAGTTGCTGTGTTGCGGCTGTGTTGCTGTGTTGTTGTTGTTGCTGTGTTGTTTTTGCTGTGTTGCTGTTGTTGCTGTTGCTGTTGTCGTTACTATTGTAATGCTTACCACCTTGAAAATCCCACCACACTACTACAAACCCTCAAATCCCTCCACACCACTACAAACCCTCAAATCCCTCCACACCACTGCAAACATTCAAATCCCACCACACCACTACAAACCCTCAAATCCCACCACACCACTACAAACCCTCAAATCCCACCACACCACTACAAAAACAACCACAAAATCCCACACCCGTCACAAACCAAGTCATCAAAAACCCCCACAAACCACCAAAACCCCCACAAACCACCACCACAGAGTACAGCAGCGTTCGAAGGCTCCCCACGTGAGGATGGGTGGTGGTGACGTGGCATCAACTATCGTCACTCTTTTCTCCGCCCTTGCATGGCACACCCAAGTCATCAGGGAGGACCTGGAGAGATATGGTGGGTGGTGGAGAGGAGAGAGAGGTGCGGTGGGTGGTAGAGAGGGGGAGGAGGTGTGGTGGATGGTGGAGAGGGAAGAGAGATGTGGTTGTGGTGGAGAGGGGGAAGGTGTGGTAGGTGGTGAGGGTGAGATGGAGGGAGAGATTTAGTGGGTGGTGGAGAGGAAGGAGAAACGTGGTAGGTGGTGGAGAGGAGGGAGAGGTGTGGTGGGTGGTGGAGAAGGAGGAGAGGTGGGGTGGGTGGTTGAGAGGGAGGAGAGGTGGGGTGGGTGGTGGAGAAGGGGAGATGTGGTGGGTGGTGAGGGTGAGCAGACATTGTGGGTTAGAGGGAGTAGAGTGGATAATGTTATTTCTTTGACTCATTCTCTTCTCTCTCTTCTTCCTTTTTTTTCTCCTTCTCTTTCTCCTTCTTTTCTTCCTTCTTTTTCTCCTTCTCTTTCTCTTTCTTTTTTTCCTCTTTTTCCTCTTTCTCCTCCTCCTCCTCTTCCTCCTCCTCCTCCTTCTCCTCCTCCTCTTTCCCTTCCTTATCCTCTTTCTCCTCCTTCTCCTCCTCCTCCTCCACCTCCTTCTCCTCCTCCTCCTCCTCCTTCTCCTCCTCCTCCTCCTCCTCCTCCTTCTCCTCTTCCTCCTCCTCCTCCTCCTCCTCCTCCTCCCCTTCCTCCTCCTCCTCCTCCTCCTCCTCCTCCTCCTCCTCCTCCTCCTCCTCCTCCAGTCAAGAGCATGAAGGATGAGGACATCACGGAGTCCATCATCCACGCCTACATCGTGGCTGAGAAGTCTCGTCTGCCACTGGTGCGCATGCGCAATTCACTCTTTCATCTACGCTCTTTCCATCCTTCTTTTTTTTTTCCATTTTTCTCTCATTTTTCCCTCCTTCCATTCTTTTTATTTATTGATTTTCATCTTTTTTTCATTATTCAACCCATTTTTTATTCCATCTCCCATCAATACCACTAACATCTTCACTCTCACCCTTTCACCACTACCACCATCTTACACTACCATCATCACCCACTCCACCACCATCACCCACTCCACCACCATCGCCTTCCCACCACCCCCACCCTCTCATAATCCTTTCACCATCTTCACCACCCCATCTTACCCCCATCTACCACCAGATGAAACAAAGACAAGGCATGCATACAGACACCTCATTGGCTGACGACGCTCAAACCTCGTCGACCAATAACAGCTCAGCAAACGGGGTCAACTCCGACGGGGAGGCAGCTGATTCGCCGGAGGACAAGGCACCTGAGTGTCCTATTTCTAAGGTCAAGTCCAAGGGCCTCTTCCTACTCAACTTTGCAGGCCTGGTGCAGAGAGATGTGGTGGTGAGTTGGTGTGGACTATTATTATTATTATTATTATTATTATTATTATTATTATTATTATTATTATTATTATTATTATTATTATTATTTTTATTTTTATTTTTATTTTTATTTTTATTTTTATTATTATCATTATATTTTTATTATTTTTTTAATAATGATATATTACGTATAATAAATTAAATAAAAAGAAAATAATGAAATGCAATTTATATGAGTAAAATTTGTCAATTTCAATTGG
Organism: Branchellion lobata; assembly: GCA_947562095.1. Classification (NCBI taxonomy): domain Eukaryota; kingdom Metazoa; phylum Annelida; class Clitellata; order Hirudinida; family Piscicolidae; genus Branchellion; species Branchellion lobata. The sequence continues at coordinate 4,790,233 of OX387260.1, forward strand.
ACTAAATCCACTTTTAATTCATTTCACTTTTAATGGAATTCACTTTTAATGGAATTCACTCTTAATAGATTTCACTTCCGATGAAATCCACTTTTAACGAAATCAACTTTTAAAGAAATGCACTTTTAACGAAATCCACTTTTAACGGAATGCACTTTTAACGAAATCCACTTTTAACAGAATGCACTTTTAACAAAATCCACTTTTAGCGGAATGCACTTTTAACGGAATGCACTTTTAAAGGAATGCACTTTTAAAGGAATGCACTTTTAACGGAATGCACTTTTAAAGGAATGCACTTTTAAAGGAATGCACTTTTAAAGGAATGCACTTTTCCACAGCACCAGCACACGGCGCTGAGGGAGGTGAAGGAGTCGAGGTTGTTCAAGATGTATCCTTCCTTCCCATTGGTGCTGCAGTTTGTCAAACACAACTCCTGGAACCAATCACAGTGCGTCGTTTGGTGGCGTGATGAGGAGGAGGAGTGAGGAGGAAGAGGAGTTAGGAGGAGTTAGGAGAAGAAAAGAGGAGTAGAGGGGAAGAGAAGAGGGGGGGGGGGGGGGGGAGAAGTTAGAAGATGTAAGGAGTTGTGAGAACTTAGGAGGATGAGGAGGAGGAAGAGGATGCTGATGAGAATGAAAATGAAAAAATAATTTTCTAACTGGAGGTTCGATTAATTAACTCATTAGTACATAACTCAATTAAAAACTAATTGATAACACAATGATTGATTGATAACACAATGATTGATTGATAACACAATGATTGATTGATAACACAATGATTGATTGATAACACAATGATTGATTGATAACACAATGATTGATTGATAACCTCGATGCGCTTTTCACCACGGCAGCGTGGAGCGTCTGTTGCAGGAGAGGAGGGAGAGAGCCACCCGATTGGCTGAGGGCTACCGTCTTATGAACCACGCCCTCGCATGCTTCCACTTCCAACAGGAAACGGAAAAGGGTGGAGGGCTTGGTGGTGACGGTGGGGTTGTAACGGATAAAGATGGCGCAAAGAAGTTACCGGAAAAAGAAACAGAAGCATCAATATCGGGAAAGGGTGAGACAACGTCGGAAAAGGGTAAGGCGATGCCGGAAAAGGGTGTCGGGAAACCGGAAAAGGATGGGGTGATGAGTCGTTTTTACTTGAGTTTGTTGTTGGGCGGTTTGTTGCACAAACAACACCGCTTCGCGATGGTACGGTGTGCCAACATCGATGGTTGTGGCCTTTTGCTGGAGACGAAGGTGCGTCAAAACACCTACTCACTCGTCCGTGTCCTCCTCGCTTCCGCTTCATCCGCCCTGTCTTCTGCCGCTGGTGGTGGTAGCGGTGGTGGTGATGGCAGCGGTGGTAGCAGTGGTGGCGGTAGTGGTGGTGGTGGTGGCGGTGGTGGTGGTGGTGGTGGGGGTGGTTGTGGTGGTGGTGGTGGTGGCGGTGGTGGTGGTGGTGGTGGTGGTGGTGGTGGTGGTGGTGGTGGTTGTGGTGGTGGTGGTGGTGGTTGTGGTGGTGGTGGGGATGTTGTCAATAGTGGTGAGGTCAATGGTGGCATTGAGGGAGGTAAAGATGGTGCTGGGGACATCAATGGTGGCGTCTTCAGCAGCCAGTACAACAGGCTGGTGGTGGCTGTGGCCCTGCACTTCCTCAACACCGCGTGGCAGGTGAGTCATCATTCTGCATTTTTTTAATTCTTTTTCTTCCTCTTCCTCTTTTTCCTCTTTCTTTTCCTCCTTCTCTTCCTCTTTCTTCTCCTCCTCCTCCTTCTCCTCCTTCTCCTCCTCCTCCTCCTCTTCCTCCTCCTCCTCCTCCTCCTCTTTTTCTTCCAGATGGATGATCTTCCAATGCTGATGGAGCTTAAACTACCAAATTTCCTCTTTCGCGTCATCAGTGGTTGTTATTCTTTAATTTTAAATAATAATAATAATAATAATAATAATAATAATAATAATAAAAATAATAATTAAAAAAAAAAAATAATATGAATATTCTTTTAATTATATTATTTTTAATAATAATATTAATAATATAATAATTTTTAAAATAAATTTATTCTGAAATATTAATTGAAGGATGTTTGGAGAATGATGAAAGGAAGATGAAGAGAAAAGAAAAGAAAAATTTTGAAAAAACAAAATTATTGGAAAATGATAGAAATAATGAACACCAAGATGAAGGAAAGAAGGAAGGAGGGAAGGAAGGAGGGGAGGAAGGAGGGAAGGAAGGAGAGAAGGAAGGAGGAAAAGAAGGAGGGAAGGAAGGAGGGAAGGAAGGAGAGAAGGATAGAGGGAAGGGAGAAAGAGGGGAAAGAGTGAAGGGGGTGGTGGAAGGAACGGTGGGTGACTTCAGTAACCCTTCAATTTACCTCCCCAACACCATTGGGAGCACCTTCATCACCCGTCCCATGCGCTCAAAAGCGCCGTCTGTTGCAGCCACAACAACCACACCAGCCACAGCAAACACACCAGCCACAACAAATACACCAGCTACAACAACCACACCAGCCACAACAAATACACCAGCTACAACAAATACACCAGCCACAACAACCACGCCAGCTTCCACAGTTACAACCGATACATCCACTTCAGTCCCTACTGCTACAGCCTCTACAACTACCTCGGCTACTACCTTTGCAGTCACACCAATCCCTCTCACCGCACCAGCCACACCAACCACACCAACCACACCAACCACACCAACCACTCCAACCACACCACCTATAACCTACAAGCCTTACAACACTTTGGAGGAATTTTTGGACTATAGAAATCTGTCTGGAGACAACCTTGATATGTATAAGGTATTTTTTATCCACTTCCATCCATTCATCCATCTATATATCTATCCATCCATCCATCCATCCATCAATCCATTCATCTATCTATTTATCCATTCTTTCATCTATTTATCCGTCCATCCATCCATTAATCTATTCATCCATCCATCTATCCATCCATCTATCCATCCATCCATCCATCTATTCATCCATCCATCCATCCATCCATCCATCTATCCATCCATTAATCCATCCATCCATTCAAACCACCCCCACCCACCACCAGTCCCAGATGAAGTGGTTGACGTACGCCTTGCGTGTGAAGGCCAACAACTTTAAGTCTGAGATGATCCGCTACAACTCCTTCCAGTCAGACGCCGTTAGTGGCCCCGCATAAGATCAATAATAATAATAATTTTTATAACTATATCAATGATAATAATAATTATTATAACTTTTCAATAATGATAATTATTATAACTATACCAATAATAACATTAATAACTATATCAATAATAATAATAATAAATATATCAATAATAATAACTGTTATAATAATAATTTTTATTATGATAATATTTTTTATTATGATAATAATTGTTATTATGATGAAAAAATGTTATTATGATAATAATAATGATAATAATAAAAACCACGAGTACTGATAACAGCCAAATAACTCATGTTATTTTTAACATTAATAATTCACCCTACCTCGCCAGTCTCTTCCAACTCACCAAACCTTCCCACCACCACCCCCACCACCACCACCGCCACCACCACCCCCACCACCACCACCGCCACCAC
>OX387260.1:4803821-4806321 GCA_947562095.1 Branchellion lobata
CTGTACATTTGTGTCTGTTTGTGTCTGTCTGTGTCTGTGTGCGTCTGTGTGTAAATCTGTGTTACGTCCAAGTGTCATTTTATTGTATTGTATTATATTGTTTTGGGTTTTCTCTATTCAATTGTATTTCAGTATTTTGTATCGTATTTTACTTTTTGTATTTCATTGCAATGTTTTGTATTGTTTTTCGTGCAATGAATTTTCCCATACACAGAATAAAAAAGCTAAAAGAGACAAAAAAGAATGACGAGGAAGACGACGAAGATGAGGAGGAGGAAGACGACGATGAAATTCGTTATGACGTCAGCGACATAATCGTCTCGATGAAGCAGAATGACGAGGACAGGAAGAAGGACAAGGAGAAGGGCAAGAAGAAGAAGGAAGAGGAAGAGGAAGAAAATGTTTTTCTTCCGGATGCTGTGCATGATAAAGTCACCCTGTTTGAAGCTCCGGAGGGAGAAAACGTCGTTGATGGTGGAAACGATAATGGTGGTGATGATGATGATGATGATGACGCCAAAAGCTTTGAAAGTAGACTCAAGGGAGTGGCGCTGATGCAAAAGTGGCTGGAAAAGAAGGAGGTGAAGAAGGTGGAAAGGGTTCTTGATAAGGTGGGTGGGTGTTGGTGGGTGGGTGAGTGCTGGTGGATGGGTGGTTGCTGGTGGGTGGATGGATGTTGGTGGGTGGATGGATGTTGGTGGGTGGGTGAATGGGTGTTGGTGGGTGAATGGGTGTTGGTGGGTGAATAATTGAGTGTTAAAAGGTTAGTTGGGTGGCTGATGAGGTGGGTGGTTACAACAACACCACCACAACACACCACCACAGACACTGCATGCGTGCCTTAGTCACCAGTCCAGCCGCCTTCTAGCCAACCTACTGCAACAACACTCCCTCACCCACCTCACCCATCTCTACTCACAAACACCCCCACCAACCACTCCAGCTCCCACCAAACCATCTTCTTCTTCTTCTTCTTCTTCTATTCAACAATTTTCCTCTTCCTCTTCTTCCACCCAACCAGCCCCCCCTTTCACTCAACCATCTTTTTCTTCATCTTCTTCTTCTTCCTCTTCCTCCGGTGATTTGAAGACCAGGGTTACGTGTTCGTTGGTGTTGATGAAGCTGCTAGCCAGCAGTTTCCAAGCACCCAACGACTTCAGCAGCCTTAGCAAAGGCGGTTGCCGAGGGATTAAGGGTAGCAGCGGAGAAAGCAAGTCGCTATGGGCCAAACGCTTCACGGAAAGTATCCTCAACTCCCTTTCAGCCACACCTTCCACGCCCTCTTCTTCCAACAACACCCCACCCATCTCTTCATCCATCACCCCATCCATCCCTCCATCCATCACCCCATCCATCCCTCCATCCAGCACCCCATCCACCCCTCCATCTAACAATCCACCCGTCACGCCTTCCAGCCCACGCGTTACTTCCAATCTGATCACCTCATCTATCCCATCCGTCGTTTCCAACCCATCACCCAACCCCACAAACCCACCACCCAACCCCACAAACCCACCACCCAACCCCACAAACCCACCACCCAACCCCACAAACCCACCACCCAACCCCACAAACCCACCACCCGACCCCACAAACCCACCACCCGACCCCACAAACCCACCACCTGACCCCTCCAACCCATCACCCACTTCCTCAAACCCACCACCCAACCCCACAACTCTACCATCCATTCCACCCCTTTCTCCCCAAGCCACCGAGAGCCTGAAGGTGTTAACAAACGTGGCTTTCCAGATGCTTCAGGGGTGGGTGGTGGAAAGGCAGGTCTCTCTCACTCCCAACAAACCACCGGTCCGCGTCACAGTCGCCAAGAGCAAACAGCTGAGTGTTCTCACCAAGACCACGTGCCACCCACCCCTCCCCTCAGACCTCCCCCCTTCTGACCTTCCCCTTATTTCCATCTCATCCTCCAGAGATTTCTCCACCCAACACACTTCCTTCTCCGTCTCCCAACAAGTCTCTCACGATGTTGTCGTTAAAGGTTGGTTGTGTGTTTGTGTGGGTACTGTTGGGTGTCTGTGTGGTTACTGTTGGATGTCTGTGTGATTACTTTTGGGTGTCTGTGTGGTTACTGTTGGGTGTCTGTGTGGTTACTGTTGGATGTCTGTTGGGTTACTGCTGGTTGTCTGTGTAGGTACTGTTAGGTGTCTGTGTGGTTACTGTTGTTCGTTTTAGTGTGTGTTATTTTTTGTTTGTATGTTTATTGGCGTTTGTTATCAGCCCGTCTCCCAGTCGACCTTTCATCCGACCCTTCTTCTCTTCTTTAACTTCCCACCCTCCTTCCATCCATTCTTCCTCACAACCCACTCCACCCAAATTCACCCACTCACCTACCTAACCCACTTTACCCCTCACCCCAACTCCGCCAGGCGCCAAGGTGTATTTAAAGGTGGATGGAGGGGGTGCGGAGGGAAGGGTAGTGGGTGTGGTTGTGAGGGGGATGAGCAAGCATCGGGTGTGTTTCAATGCGGGCTGGGCCTTC
>OX387260.1:4813821-4831321 GCA_947562095.1 Branchellion lobata
GTGAGGGTGGAAATTTTGGCGGTGGTCGTGATGGTCGTAGTGGTCGTGGTGGTCGTGGTGGTTGTGGTGGTCGTGGTGGTTGCGAATGTGGTTGTGGTGGTATTGGAAGTGTTGATGGTGAAAATGGTGGCGTTGGTGGTGGTGGCGGTGGTCGTGGTGGTTGCGAATGTGGTTGTGGTGGTATTGGAAGTGGTGATGGTGGAAATGGTGGCGGTGGTGGTGGTGGCGGTGGTGGTGGTGGCGGTGGTGGTGGTGGCAGTAGTCGGAGAATAAGAAGTGTTGTTTGAGACGTTTGCTTTAAGCCTACGAAAGGGGGTTTTCAACGATAGGTGGGTCCTTGGGTCAGTGGTGGACTTGAAGGGTGGCTTGATGATTGGGTAGGAGGAGGGAGGCGATGGAGTAGAGTGGGGAGTGAGAGAAAGGGTGGGGGTGGGAGTGTTGTGGGAGGACGTGGTGGAGGGATTGAGGGGGGGAACTAGAGGAGGAGTGGTTGAGGAAGTGAGAGAGGGAGTGAAGGTGGGAGTGGTTGTGTTTGGGCTAGGGTAGATAAGGGTGAGAGGTTTTTGAGTGGAGGGGATGGGGGTAGAGGTCTCATAGTTTGGTTGGAAAGTGGTTGTATCAGTACTAGCAGTGGCGGTGGTGGTGGTGGGGGTGGCGGTGGTCGTGGTGGTCGTGGTGGTTGCAAATGTGGTTGTGGTGGTATTGGAAGTGGTGATAGTAGAAATGGTGGCGGTGGTGGTGGTGGCGGTGGTCGTGGTGGTCGTGGTGGTTGCGAATGTGGTTGTGGTGGTATTGGAAGTTGTGATGGTGGAAATGGTTGCGGTGGTGGTGGCGGCGGTGGTCGTGGTGGTCGTGGTGTTTGCGAATGTGGTTGTGGTGGTATTGGAAGTGGTGATGGTGGAAATGGTGGCGTTGGTGGTGGTGGCGGTGGTCGTGGTCGTGGTGGTTGCGAATGTAGTTGTGGTGGTATTGGAATTGTTGATCGTGAAAATGGTGGCAGTGGTCGTGGTGGCGGTGGTCGTGGTGGCGGTGGTCGTGGTCGTCCTGGTGGTCGTGCTTGTCGCAATTGTGGTTGTGGTAATATTGGAAGTAGTGATGGTGGAAATGGTGGCGTTGTTGGTGGTGGCGGTAGTCGTGATGGTCGTGGTGGTTGCGAATGTGGTTGTGGGGGTATTGTAAGTGGTGATGGTGGAAATGTTGGCGGTGGTCGTGATGGTCGTGGTGGTCGTGGTGGTCGTGGTGGTTGTGGTGGTTGCAAATGTGGTTGTGGTGGTATTGGAAGTGGTGATGGTGGAAGTGGGGGCGTTGGTGGTAGTGGCGGTGGTCGTGGTGGTCGTGGTGGTTGGAAATGTGGTTGTGGGGGTATTGTGAATGGTGATGGTAGAAATGGTGGCGTTGGTGGTGGTGGCGGTGGTCGTGGTGGTCGTGGTGAATGCGAATGTGGTTGTGGTGGTATTGGAAGTGTTGATGGTGAAAATGGTGGCAGTGGTCGTGGTGGCGGTGGTCGTGGTCGTCGTGGTGGTTGCGAATGTGGTTGTGGGGGTATTGTAAGTGGTGATGGTGGAAATGTTGGCGGTAGTCGTGATGGTCGTGGTGGTCGTGGTGGTCGTGGTGGTCGTGGTGGTTGCAAATGTGGTTGTGGTGGTATTGGAAGTGGTGATGGTGGAAATGGGGGCGTTGGTGGTTGTGGCGGTGGTCGTGGTGGTCGTGGTGGTCGTGGTGGTCGTGGTGGTCGTGGTGGTTGCAAATGTGGTTGTGGTGGTATTGGAAGTGGTGATGGTGGAATTGGTGGCGTTGGTGATGGTGGCGGTGGTTGTGCTGGTCGTGGTGTTTGCGAATGTGGTTGTGGTGGTATTGGAAGGGTTGATGGTGAAAATGGTGGCGGTGGTCGTGGTGGCGGTGGTCGTGGTCGTCCTGGTGGTCGTGCTTGTCGCAATTGTGGTTGTGGTAGTATTGGAAGTGGTGATGGTGGAAATGGTGGCGTCATTGGTGGTGGCGGTGGTCGTGATGGTCGTGGTGGTTGCGAATGTGGTCGTGGGGGTATTGTAAGTGGTGATGATAGAAATTTTGGCGGTGGTCGTGATGGTCGTAGTGGTCGTGGTGGTCGTGGTGGTTGTGGTGGTTGCGAATGTGGTTGTGGTGGTATTGGAAGTGGTGATGGTGGAAATGGTGGCGGTGGTGGTGGTGGCGGTGGTGGTGGTGGCGGTGGTGGTGGTGGCGGTGGTCGTGGTGGTTGCGAATGTGGTTGTGGTGGTATTGGAAATGGTGGCGGTGGTGGTGGTGGCGGTGGTGGTGGTGGCGGTGGTGGTGGTGGCAGTAGTCGGAGAATAAGAAGTGTTGTTTGAGACGTTTGCTTTAAGCCTACGAAAGGGGGTTTTCAACGATAGGTGGGTACTTGGGTCAGTGGTGGACTTGAAGGGTGGCTTGATGATTGGGTAGGGGGAGGGAGGCGATGGAGTAGAGTGAGGAGTGAGAGAGGGAGTGAAGGTGGGAGTGGTGAGGGAGGAAGTGGTGGAGGGATTGAGGGGGGGAACTAGAGGAGGAGTGGTTGAGGAAGTGAGAGAGGGAGTGAAGGTGGGAGTGGTTGTGTTTGGGGTAGGGTAGATAAGGGTGAGAGGTTTTTGGGTGGAGGGGATGGGGGTAGAGGTCTCATAGTTTGGTTGGAAAGTGGTTGTATCAATACTAGCAGTGGTGGTGGTGGTGGTGGTGGCGGTGGTCGTGGTAGTTGCAAATGTGGTTGTGGTGGTATTGGAAGTGGTGATGGTGGAAATGGTGGCGGTGGTGGTGGTGGTGGTGGTGGCGGTGGTCGTGGTGGTCGTGGTGGTGGCGAATGTGGTTGTGGTGGTATTGGAAATGGTGATGGTGGAAATGGTGGCGTTGGTGGTGGTGGCGGTGGTCTTGGTGGTCGTGGTGGTTGCGAATGCGGTTGTGGTAGTATTGAAAGTGGTGATGGTGGAAGTAGTGGCGGTGGTCGTGGTGGCGGTGGTCGTGGTGGTTGCGAATGTGGTTGTGGTGGTATTGGAAATGGTGGCGGTGGTGGTGGTGGCGGTGGTCGGAAAATAAGAAGTGTTGTTTGAGACGTTTGCTTTAAGCCTACGAAAGAGGGTTTTCAACGATAGGTGGGTACTTGGGTCAGTGGGTGACTTGAAGGGTGGCTTGATGATTGGGTAGGAGGAGGGAGGCGATGGAGTAGAGTGAGGAGTGAGAGAGGGAGTGAAGGTGGGAGTTGTGAGGGAGGAAGTGGTGGAGGGATTGAGGGGGGGAACGAGAGGAGGAGTGGTTGAGGAAGTGAGAGAGGGAGTGAAGGTGGGAGTGGTTGTGTTTGGGCTAGGGTAGATAAGGGTGAGAGGTTTTTGAGTGGAGGGGATGGAGGTAGAGGTCTCATAGTTTGGTTGGAAAGTGGTTGTATCAGTACTAGCAGTGGTGGTGGTGGTGGTGGTGGTCGTGGTGGTCGTGGTGGTTGCGAATGTGGTTGTGGTGGTATTGGAAGTGGTGATGGTGGAAATGGTGGCGTTGGTGGTTTTGGCGGTGGTCTTGGTGGCTGTGGTGGTTGGTAATGTGGTTGTGGTGGTATTGGAAGTTGTGATGGTGGAAATGGTTGCGGTGGTGGTGGCGGCGGTGGTCGTGGTGTTTGCGAATGTGGTTGTGGGGGTATTGGAAGTGTTGATGGTGGAAATGGTGGCGGTTGTCGTGTTGGCGGTGGTCGTGGTGGTCGTGGTCGTGTTGGTAGTGGTGGTTGCAAATGTGGTTGTGGTGGTATTGGAAGTGGTGATGGTGGAAATGGGGGTGGTGGTTGTGGTGGCGGTGGTCGTGGTGGCCCTGGTGGTCGTGCCTGTCGCAATTGTGGTTGTGGTGGTATTGAAAGTGGTGATGGTGGAAATGGTGGCGTTGGTGGTGGTGGCGGTGGTCGTGGTGGTTGCGAATGTGGTTGTGGTGGTATTGGAAATGGTGGCGGTGGTGGTGGTGGCGGTGGTGGTGGTGGCGGTGGTGGTGGTGGCGGTGGTGGTGGTGGCGGTGGTCGGAAAATAAGAAGTGTTGTTTGAGACGTTTGCTTTAAGCCTACGAAAAGGGGTTTTCAACGATAGGTGGGTACTTGGGTCAGTGGGTGACTTGAAGGGTGGCTTGACGATAGGGTAGGGGGAGGGAGGCGATGGAGTAGAGTGAGGAGTGAGAGAGGGAGTGAGGGTGGGAGTTGTGAGAGAGGACGTGGTGGAGGGATTGAGGGGGGGAACGAAAGGAGGAGTGGTTGAGGAAGTGAGAGAGGGAGTGAAGGTGGGAGTGGTTGTGTTTGGGCTAGGGTAGATAAGGGTGAGAGGTTTTTGAGTGGAGGGGATGGGGGTAGAGGTCTCATAGTTTGGTTGGAAAGTGGTTGTATCAGTACTAGCAGTGGTGGTGGTGGTGGTGGTGGTGGTGGTGGTGGTGGTGGTGGTCGTGGTGGTCGTGGTGGTGGCGAATGTGGTTGTGGTGGTATTGGAAATGGTGATGGTGGAAATGGTGGCGTTGGTGGTGGTGGCGGTGGTCTTGGTGGTCCTGGTGGTTGCGAATGTGGTTGTGGTGGTATTGGAATTGGTGATGGAGGAAATGGCGGCGTTGGTGGTGGTGGCGGTGGTCTTGGTGGTCGTGGTGGTTGCGAATGTGGTTGTGGTGGTATTGGAAGTGGTGATGGTGGAAATGGCGGCGTTGGTGGTGGTGGCGCTGGTGGTGGTGGCGGTGGTCGTGGTGGTTGCGAATGTGGTTGTGGTGGTATTGGAAGTGGTGATGGTGGAAATGGTGGCGTTGGTGGTTTTGGCGGTGGTCTTGGTGGCTGTGGTGGTTGGTAATGTGGTTGTGGTGGTATTGGAAGTTGTGATGGTGGAAATGGTTGCGGTGGTGGTGGCGGCGGTGGTCGTGGTGTTTGCGAATGTGGTTGTGGGGGTATTGGAAGTGTTGATGGTGGAAATGGTGGCGGTGGTCGTGGTGGTCGTGGTGGTCGTGGTGGTCGTGGTGGTCGTGGTGGTCGTGGTGGTCGTGCCTGTCGCAATTGTGGTTGTGGTGGTATTGAAAGTGGTGATGGTGGAAATGGTGGCGTTGGTGGTGGTGGCGGTGGTCGTGGTGGTTGCGAATGTGGTTGTGGTGGTATTGGAAATGGTGGCGGTGGTGGTGGTGGCGGTGGTGGTGGTGGCGGTGGTGGTGGTGGCAGTAGTCGGAGAATAAGAAGTGTTGTTTGAGACGTTTGCTTTAAGCCTACGAAAAGGGGTTTTCAACGATAGGTGGGTACTTGGGTCAGTGGGTGACTTGAAGGGTGGCTTGATGATTGGGTAGGAGGAGGGAGGCGATGGAGTAGAGTGAGGAGTGAGAGAGGGAGTGAAGGTGGGAGTTGTGAGAGAGGACGTGGTGGAGGGATTGAGGGGGGGAACTAGAGGAGGAGTGGTTGAGGAAGTGAGAGAGGGAGTGAAGGTGGGAGTGGTTGTGTTTGGGCTAGGGTAGATAAGGGTGAGAGGTTTTTGAGTGAAGGGGATGGGGGTAGAGGTCTCATAGTTTGGTTGAAAAGTGGTTGTATCAATACTAGCAGTGGTGGTGGTGGTGGTGGTGGTGGTGGTGGTGGGGGTGGCGGTGGTCGTGGTGGTCGTGGTAGTTGCAAATGTGGTTGTGGTGGTATTGGAAGTGGTGATAGTGGAAATGGCGGCGTTGGTGGTGGTGGTGCTGGTGGTGGTGGCGGTGGTCGTTGTGGTTGCGAATGTGGTTGTGGTGGTATTGGAAGTGGTGATGGTGGAAATGGTGGCGTTGGTGGTTTTGGCGGTGGTCTTGGTGGCTGTGGTGGTTGGTAATGTGGTTGTGGTGGTTTTGGAAGTGGTGATGGTGGAAATGATGGCGGTGGTCGTGGTGGCGGTGGTCGTGGTGGCGGTGGTCGTGGTGGTAGTGGTGGTTGCAAATGTGGTTGTGGTGGTATTGGAAGTGGTGATGGTGGAAATGGGGGTGGTGGTTGTGGTGGCGGTGGTCGTGGTGGTCCTGGTGGTCGTGCCTGTCGCAATTGTGGTTGTGGTGGTATTGGAAGTGGTGATGGTGGAAATGGTGGCGGTGGTGGTGGTGGCGGTGGTCGTGGTGGTTGCGAATGTGGTTGTGGTGGTATTGGAAGTGGTGATGGTGGAAATGGTGGCGGTGGTGGTGGTGGCGGTGGTGGTGGTGGCGGTGGTCGGAAAATAAGAAGTGTTGTTTGAGACGTTTGCTTTAAGCCTACGAAAAGGGGTTTTCAACGATAGGTGGGTACTTGGGTCAGTGGTGGACTTGAAGGGTGGCTTGATGATTGGGTAGGGGGAAGGAGGCGATGGAGTAGAGTGGGGAGTGAGAGAGGGGGTGGGAGTGGGAGTGTTGTGGGAGGAAGTGGTGAAGGGATTGAGGGGGGGAGCGAGGGGAGGAGTGGTTAGGGGAGTGAGGGGGGGAGTGGAGGTGGGAGTGTTTGTGTTTGGGTTGGGGTAGATATGGGTGAGGGGTGTTTGGGTGGAGGGGAGGGGGGTGGAAAGGTTTTTGGGGGTTGGGAATTTGGCGGAAAGAGAGAAACTAGAGATTGGCTTTTTGATGAGCTTGTTGGAGGTGCATTTCGCGGAGATTCTTCGTGTACCATTCTTTACATTGTTTCCCGCTGTTTCTGCATCTGCATAAGACAGTAATTATCAAAACTATTTTATATTATAATAACTATTATATAATATTATAACTATAATATTTTATTATAATTATTCTATATTATTTCAACTATTTCATAAATTCATAATTTTTATTATATTTTAATGGTTTTTTTTTTATATTTTCATAATTATATTGTTTTTTTATAAATATTTTTATTATTATGAATATATTATATTACTGTAACTATATTACCTTATTGTAATTATTTTATAATAACTAGATTTTATTATTACAAGTAGAATTACAATTACAATTACAATTACAATTACAATTACAATTACAATTACAATTACAATTACAATTACAATTACAATTACAATTACAATTACACTTACAATTACAATTACAATTACAATTACAATTACAATTACACTTACACTTACACTTACAATTACAATTACAATTACAACTACAATTACACTTACACTTACACTTACACTTACAATTACAATTACAATTACAATTACGATTACAATTACAATTACAATTACAATCACAATTACAATTACAATTACAACTTACAAACACTAATATTATTAGAGTGCCATTAACGCCGTAGAGTTTCGAGACCACTATAGATTATTGCATATATTTTTCTTTATCATATCATATGTGTTTATTTTCAACAATAATTGTTCAAAACTTAATTTTATTTTAAAAATAATATTGAAAAAATTATTCAATTTTTAATATTTTTTATTAAAAACTAAAAATTAGAAAAATAAATATTATTTGAAAGTTTAAACTTTTTGAATAAATTAGTTTTAAATATTAACCAATTTAAACCAATCAAACCAATTTAAACCAATCAAACCAATTTAAACCAATTAAACCAATTAAACCAATTAAACCAATTAAACCAATTAAACCAATTAAAGTGTGAATTTCTATTTTAAGTTCAACTTTAAACTTAACGTTTTGTTCAGAACAACTCAAACACAAACTCGAATTCAGACATTTAATCACGAATTTAAAGTTAATAAAGGTTTTATATAGGCTTTATATGTATTTAACATACATATATATATATTTTATATGTATTTAATATACATATATATATACATATATATATATTTTATAGACATTTCTATATATATTATATTATATTATTTCTTGTTATATCTTATTATACTATATTATTTTATTTTATATTATATTTTATTATATTTATATATATATATAGTTTTATATAATATATATATATATATAGTTTCATATATATATAGTTTTATATATCCATCCTCCCCCCCTCCTCCAAGCGCCTACTTGGGCAGACCAGCACACTGGTACAGAGGTGCAACAGCGTGAATAGAATCACAGCGGACCTCTGCAGCTTGGTGAGACAACAGAAGAGTGGATTGAATCGCATTGAAAAAAATAAAATTAAAATAATCAATAAAAGGTAAGTTAATATAATTATTAAAATTATATTTATTTATTTATTTATATATAAATATTAATTAATTTATTATATTAATTAATTAAGTTATTTATTTTATTTATTTATTTATTAAATAAATTTATTTTTTATTCAATTTTGTCAAATTTAATTATTGCTTTGAAGAAAGAATTCAACCCAACTGTCTCAATAATAATAATAATAATAATAATAATAATAATAATAATAATAATAATAATAATAATAATAATAATAATAATAATAATAATAATAATAATAATAATAATAATAATAATAATAATAATAATAATAATAATAATAATAATAATATAAAAAAAAAAAAATAATAAAAATAAATTCAATTTGAAAAGTGCCAAGGCAGGCAAAGGAAGCAGCTGAGGCGCAACCAGGTGACTAAGCCACTCTAGGACGGCGTCTGTTCTTTCATTGAGTTACCGCTTTTTACAACTCAAACCTGAACTTAGCCGGGAATCGAACCCTGAGCCTCACGTTTTCATAGCGGGCTTGCTAACCATTACGCTACAGGCGCAGAAATCTTTCCAATTAAGTATTTTGATTCTTTATCAAAAATATTTTTAATTCGATTTTTTTGTCAAATAAATAAGTTAATCCAATGATTTTAACTCGAATTGAATTGTGGTGTTAAATTGAATCTTTGATTAATTTATATTTAAATTAATTTTTAATTAAAGATAAATTAAATTAAATTAAATTTAATTTAATTTTAATTATATATATTTTTTAATTATATATTATTTAATTTTTAATTATAATTATTCAATTAATTTAATTAATTTAATTAAAATTTAATTAAAGATAATTTAAATTAATTTTTATTTAATTTTAAATTAAAATAAAGCACCACAAGCTCTCATTGGACTTAACTCCACTTTTGCACAATTTCGCGCCATATTTCAAACTTATGGAAAAATGAAAATAAGATAATAAAAATAAAATAAAATTAGGGCTTGATAATAGTCGGTGAAAAAAAATAAAAATAATAAATAAGAATTTAAAAATAGAAATAAGATATAAAAATAGAAATAAGATATAAAAATAGAAATAAGAATTTAAAAATAGAAATAAGATATAAAAATAGAAATAAGTATAAAATAAAATAAATAAAAATTAAATAATAAAATTCAATTGAATGAATACTTAACCATTGAAACATTTACACAAGAAAGCAACCATGAAACGATTATTCAATTGTGAAAATAATTCAATTTAAGCTAATCAAATCATTTATATAGCGCTGATTCCAAGAGATAATTAATCAAAATGAGTTAAGACTCTTGGTAGAAGCTATTAGAACTATAATCTATTGAGTGGCCTTGAAACTTAACGGGGTTAATGCCACTATAATAATATTCGTGTTTGTATTGTATTGTATTGTATTGCATTGTCTTGTATTGTATTGTATTTTATTGTATTGTATTGTATTGTATTGTATTGTATTGTATTGTATTGTATTTTCTTGTATTGTATTGTATTGCATTTTATTGTATTGTATTGTATTGTATTTTATTGTATTGTATTGTATTGTATTGTATTGTATTGTATTGCATTGTCTTGTATTGTATTGCATTTTATTGTATTGTATTGTATTGTATTGTATTGTATTTTATTGCATTTTATTGTATTGTATTGTATTGTATTTTATTTTAGTGTATTGTATTGCATTGTATTGTATTGCATTGCATTGTATTGTATTGTATTGTATTGTATTGTATTGTATTGTATTGTATTGTATTGTATTGTATTGTATTGTATTGCATTGTATTGTGTTGTATTATTGAGATCTATTCATTAAACACGGATTTATATACTACTCATACAAACAAATAAGCGCAAACATTAAAAAAAAACATTTTTTAAATTTATAAAAATTATTAAAATAAATAAAAGAGTTATAAAAGATGAACAACGAAACAAAACTCAACCTTAATTCCCGGGTTCAAATCCATCAGAATGCATTGTAATTTGACTTAAGGGCTCTTAAAAGGAGGAGGGCATGAGGTTCGCATTGATAGGTTATCAATTATGCAAATGAGCGTCCGTCGATGTTCAAACGTTTATAAGCGGCTTTCATCCTTAAAAAATGTCTCCACATTCACACAGTAACACGCCTTAAACATATGCTGAAGAAGGCATGATATGGTTCTTGATTAGATTAGATTAGATTTGAACATATGCTGAAGAAGGCATGATATGGTTCTTGATTAGATTAGATTAGATTTGAACATATGCTGAAGAAGGCATGATTAGATTAGATTAGATTTGAACATATGCTGAAGAAGGCATGATATGGTTCTTGATTAGATTAGATTAGATTTGAACATATGCTGAAGAAGGCATGATATGGTTCTTGATTAGATTAGATTAGATTTGAACATATGCTGAAGAAGGCATGATTAGATTAGATTAGCTTTGAACATATGCTGAAGAAGGCATGATTAGATTAGATTAGATTTGAACATATGCTGAAGAAGGCATGATTAGATTAGATTAGATTTGAACATATGCTGAAGAAGGCGTGATTAGATTAGATTAGATTTGAACATATGCTGAAGAAGGCATGATTAGATTAGATTAGATTAGATTAGATTAGATTTGAACATATGCTGAAGAAGGCATGGTTAGATTAGATTAGATTTGAACATATGCTGAAGAAGGCGTGATATATTTCTTGATTAGATTAGATTAGATTTGAACATATGCTGAAGAAGGCATGATTAGATTAGATTAGATTTGAACATATGCTGAAGAAGGCGTGATATATTTTTTGATTAGATTAGATTACAATATAAGATGACTCTCTCTATGACGTGGTTTGTTCGAGTGACGTCATCACACGAGTCTTTGGAATCCCGGTGAGAAGAAAACTCCTTAATACTGAAAAATAAAACTATACCTTGTTTGTATAGTGTTTTTTTTTTGTTTTTTTTCAATGGTTTTTTCGAATTTTTATCAAGTTTTTTTTCAATTTGATTAAGTTTTTTTTTCAATTTTGTGAAGTTTTTTTTATTTTTATAAAGTTTTTTTTCACTTTTGTGAATTTTTTTAGTTTTCATGAATCAAAAAAAAAAAGTTATGAATTTTTTTTATAGTTTTTATAAAGTTTTTTTGATAGTTTTTATGAGTTTTTTGTTTTTTTTAGGTAGAATTTTTTTTTGAAGTTTTGCAAAAGTTTGTTGAGTCGTTTATTTTTTTTTTCGATTTCGATTGAGAACCACACATGCAAGGGAGGGATAGACAGGAAGTAGTTCAACTCCTCCTTCCCCCCCACCCCCCCAACCCCCCAAACCCCTTTAACCTGCCAACCCCCCCAAGCCCCCCAACCCCCAGCAACGTCACCACATCATGGAAAAATTGTTTTAAAAACCACCACAAAATAACCACAAAACCACCGCAAAATAACCATAAAACCACCACAAAAGAACCACAAAACCACCACAAAATAAGCACAAAAAACCACCACAAAAACCCCAAAAAACCACCACAAACACCATCGAAATCGTCACCATCATCACAAACAAACAAAGCAAAACTCAAGTATGAAATTCCAAAAAAATCGAAATTTCAGAGCCTCAAAAAGTTCAAACACCCATTTAGTTTGAAACATCAAAGGTTTTGAAACCTTAGATGGCTTTCAAACCCCAAGGGAGGGTGTTCGGATCCTTCGAGGGGAAGGTTTAGTTCACTGAGCTGTAACTCCTCCTCTTGATCATGATGATCACAACCACAATGATCACCAGAGCGAAGATGGAAGCCATTATGGCTCCAGACACAACAGCCACCATCATCCAGTTGGTTCCCTGGGGGTTTGGAAGGTTTGGGGGGTTTGGAGGCTTTGTGGGGTTGGTTGAGACTGGTTGGAAGTTTATTGGGGGGTTTTTCAGGGGGTTTTGTGGGAAGGTTTTGAGGGGGGGTTTGAGGGGTTTTGAAGGTTTTTAGGGGTTTTTTAAAAAATCTTTGGAAGTTTTTTGGAGGTTTTTGTTGGAGTTTTGGGGCGTTTTTGGTGGGTTTTGGAGCGTTTTTGGTGGGTTTTGGGGGTTTTTGGTGGGTTTTGGGGGTTTTTGGTGGGTTTTGGGGGTTTTTTGAATGGGTTTAGGGTTGGTTGGGGGTTTTGATGAGAACCCTTGGTAAGAATGCCTCAGTGAGTTGATTCAAAAGGATTTAGTTGTGGTGTTTTTTGGGTTGGCTGATGGAGGTTTGAGCTCTAGAAGCTTTGGGGCATCGGCCGATTTCAATGGGTAGTGGCTAGTTGGGTGAATGTATTGTTGATTAGTTCTAAGGATTGGGTGGTGGTGAGCGGGTTGGTAGTAGGTGGATGGTGGGCGAATGGTGGGTGGATGGTGGGTAGTGGGTAGATGATGGGTGGATGGTGGGTGGATTGTGGGTGGATGGTGGGTGGATGGTGGGTGCATGGTGGGTGGATGGTGGGTAGATGGTGGGTGGATGGTGGGTGGATGGTGGGTGGATGGTGGGTGGATGGTGGGTGGATGGTGGGTGGATGGTGGGTAGATGGTGGGTGTGGGGATGTAGGGCGTAGGGTATGTGGAGGGTGGGTAGACGGTTTTGAAAGAAATGTTCAAAAATGGGTCCTGCCACCACTAAAAAAAGCAAGTGCTTATTTTACTCATTCATCGTTCATCCATCACTCATTCATCATTCATTCATCACTCATCCATTATCCATTCATTACTCATCCATTATCCATTCATCACTCATTCATTACCCATCCATCACTCATCCATTATCCATCCATCACTCATCCTCTTCCTTCCCCCCCTTCCCCCACCCACTTCAATGGATGGGTAGATTCTCCAAGTGGAAGCGGTGGAGGTAAGTGTATGAGGGGTGGAAGAGGTGGGCTGGAAGGATGATGATTGGCTGGTGTCATGGGTGGTAGAGTCTTGGGTGTTGCTAAAAATGGGGATAGACCCAGTGGGGGTGGAGCTATCTCCAGTGGGGGTGGAGCTATCTCCAGTGGGGGTGGAGCTATCTCCAGTGGGGGTGGAGCTATCTCCAGTGGGGGTGGAGCTATCTCCAGTGGAGGTGGAGCTATCTCCAGTGGTGGTGGAGAATTCCTTGGTAGTCGAGCTCGAAAGCGGTGTGCTCTGCTGGCCTTGGACTGTGTGTGTGTTGTGTGTGTTTTTGTGTGATTGTTGTTGTGTGCCTGTTATGTGTGTGTTGTGTGGTTTTTTTGTTGTGTGTGTAGTTGTTGTGTGTTTGTTGTGCGTGTGTTATATGTGTGTTGTGTGTGTGTTTGCTGTGCAACATGTTGTTTCATTGTGTTGTTATGTTTTGTTGTGTGGTGTTGTGTGGTGTTGTGTGGTGTTGTGTGGTGTTGTGTAGTGTTGTGTGGTGTTGTGTGGTGTTGTGTGGTGTTGTGTGGTGTTGTGTGGTGTTGTGTGGTGTTGTGTGGTGTTGTGTTGTGTGGTGAAAAAACTCAACATATGCAATCACACGCACACGCACGCGCGAAACCACACAACCAGTTGAAACCTGAAAAACCACATAAACACAACTGCTCAACATCTCTCAACTACACACAAACTTACAACCACACTTACAACTACATATACAACAAAACACACGTTATTAACCACACAAACAACCACAAAACAACCACACAAACAACCACACAAACGACTACACAAACAACCACACAAACAACCACACAAACAACCACTCACACAACCACACAAACCCAGCAAGGCAGTGGACAAGACGAGAAGGATCACGAGTGGTTTGAACATGTTGGAGAACAGGGGAACCAATTCGGGAACTCTCCAAGGCCTCCTTATATACTCACGCACGTGTGTGTGCCTGTACGTGTGTGTGTTTGCACGTGTGTGTGCCTGTACGTTTGTGTGTTTGTACGTGTGTATGCCTGTACATGTGTGTGTTTGTACATGTGTTTGTACGTGTGTTTGACCGTCTGAATCTTTCCTTAACTTTCTACCACCACGTGGTTCTACCTCTCACACCCGTTACCACACAGTCATTTCTTCATCATCAATATCACCAACATTCTCATCGTCAGGCCATCAATCAACACCACGTGACGAAGGCAAGCCTTAAAAAGAACCACCAAGCGGTGCCTTAACCGACCCAGGTGGGCAGTGTGCCTTCAGTGTGCCTTCAGTGTGCCTTCAGTGTGGCTTCAGTGTGGTTCCAGTGTGGCTTCAGTGTGGCTTCAGTGTGGCTTCAGTGTGGCTTCAGTGTGGCTTCAGTGTGGCTTCAGTGTGCCTTCAGTGTGGCTTCAGTGTGGCTTCAGTGTGCCTTCAGTGTGGCTCCAGTGTGCCTTCAGTGTGGCTTCAGTGTGGCTTCAGTGTGGCTTCAGTGTGGCTCCAGTGTGCCTTCAGTGTGGCTTCAATGTGGCTTCAGTGTGGTTCCAGTGTGGCTTCAGAGCCACAGGAGCCACGCTGCTAGTCTGGTTTTCCACCAAAACTCCCCCCTTTGGAAGACTTCTTGAATATTATCCTCATCATCATCCTCATCATCATCATCATCATCATCATCATCATCATCATCATCATCATCATCATCATCATCATCATCATCATCATCATCATCATCATCATCATCATCATCATCATCATCATCATCATCCCCAATCGAACTCAATCATGATGCTCATAAGTCAATACATTTGCTTAATTGCTTGCATTGATTATTCCAACCTTTCCTCCTTCTTTCTCTCTTTCTCTTCTTCATCTCTTTCTTCCTTTTTTTCTCTTTTTTTTCTCTTTCTTTATTTCTCTCTTTCCCTCTCTCTTCTTCTCTCTCTTTTCTTCCTTCTCTCTTTTTCTCTTTCCTTATTTTCCTCTTTCTTTCTTCTCTTCCTCTTTTCTATCTTCTATTTCTTCCTAGTTTTCTTTAATTTCTTCCTAGTCTTCGTCCATTTCATTTTAATCTTCTTCCATTTTTTCCTACTCTTCTTCTATTTCTTCCTAGTCTTCTTCTATTTCTTCCTAGTCTTCTTCTCTTTCATTCTATCATTTTCTTTCTCCCTCCATCTCCTTCTACCTTTTTTTTCTTCCTATCTCTCTCATACCTCCTTCGTTTTCCTATCTCCCTTTCTATCTCCCTCTATTCCTCCTTCTCTCTCTCTCTATCTCCCTCTATTCCTCCTTTTATCTCCCTCTCTCTATCTCCCTCTATTCCTCCTTCTATATCTCTCTATCTCCTTCTATTCCTCCTTCTCTCTCCCTCTTTCTCCCTCTATTCCTCCTTCTATCTCCCTCTCTCTTTCTCTATTCCTCCTTCTATCTCCCTCTATCTCCCTCTATTCCTCCTTCTATCTCCCTCTCTCTTTCTCTATTCCTCCTATCTCCCTCTATCTTTCTCTATTCCTCCTTCTATCTCCCTCTATCTTTCTCTATTCCTCCTTCTATCTCCCTCTATCTCTCTCTATTCCTCCTTCTATCTCTCTCTATCTCTCTCTATTCCTCCTTCTACCTCTCTCTTCCTCTATTCCTCCTTCTATCTCTCTCTATCTCTCTATTCATCCTTCTATCTCTCTCTATCTCTCTCTATTCATCCTTCTATCTCGCTCTATCTCTCTATTCATCCTTCTATCTCCCTTTAATCCTCCTTCTCTCTCTCTTCATCTTCCTCTCTCTTTTTCTTTTTTTGTATATTTCTATCTTCTTTTCATCTTCATATTTCCCCTCTCAGCTTTCTTCATATCTCTCTTCATTCTTCTTTCTCCTTTTCTCTCTTTGTGTATCTTCCCATCTTTTTCTATCTTTTCACTTCCCCCTTCTCTCTCTATCTAGATTTCCTCCTATATCTCTTTGTTTCCTTCTATCTCACATAGTTTTTTCATTATCATTATTATTATTTCTCATACTTATTCACAACCATAAAAATTTATTTACGTTTTTTATTTCATTTTTATTTTCATTTTTATTTTCATTTTTATTTTATTTTTATTTTTATTCATTTTTTTTCATTTTTTAACAATATTTTTAATTTTAATTTTAAGTTTTAAGTTACTTTCATTTTTATTTTCTGATTTATTAATCATATTTCCATTTTCTCTTTCATTATATCATTTTTTTCTAACTTATTATTTTTTTCTAAATTATTATTTTTTTTCTAAATAATTATTTTTTTAAATGATTTTTTTTCTAAATTATTATTTTTTTTAAATTATTATTTCATAATATATTATTTTTTTTTAAATAATTTTTTTCTAAATTATTTTTCTATAATATATAATTTTTTTCATAATAATTTTTTTAAAATAAAAACGTGAGGTTTGTTGAAGGGTGTCTTTGAGAGGGGTGGAGAGCAAGCACAAGCCTCCGACCAGACGAAGGTGCGAACTATGCCTCAAAATGGAACGAAAAAATAATAATAATAATGAAATAAGAATTATAATAATAATGAAATAACAAAAATAATAATAATAATGAAATGAAAATAATAATAATAATGAAATAAAAATAATGATAATAATGAAATAAAAATAATAATAATAATGAAATAAAAATTAAAATAATTAATAAAAAATTAAAATAATCAATAAAAAAACATAATAATTAATAAAAAACTAGGATAATGAAGTAAAAAGAATAAACAAAGAAATAATAATGAATAAAAAAGAAGCAATAAACAAAATAATAATAATAATGAAGAGAAAAAAAGATTGAAAAAATAAATAATAAGAATAATGAAAATTAACAAAAAAGTATAAAAAATAAATAATAATAATAATAGTAATTAACAAAAAAGTATAAAAAATAAATAATAATAATAATAAATAACAAAAAAGTATAAAAAATAAAAAATAATAATAAAATATTTTAATCTATTTTGAGAATTTGCTGAAAATCTTCAAAAAAGTTAAAATTTAGTGAGGAAGAATGAACGTTGAAATTTTGAAGGAATTGATGGTTTAATGAATGGTTTAATGAATGAATGGTTTAATGAATGAATGGTTTAATGAATGAATGGTTTAATGAATGGTTTAATGAATGGTTTAATGAATGGTTTAATGAATGGTTTAATGAATGGTTTAATGAATGGTTTAATGAATGGTTTAATGAATGGTTTAATGAATGGTTTAATGAATGAATGGTTTAATGAATGGTTTAATGAATGGTTTAATGAATGGTTTAATGAATGGTTTAATGAATGGTTTAATGAATGGTTTAATGAATGGTTTAATGAATGGTTTAATGAATGGTTTATTGAATGGTTTAATGAATGGATTAATGAATGGTTTAATGAATGGTTTAATGAATGGTTTAATGAATGGTTTAATGAATGGTTTAATGAATGGTTTAATGAATGGTTTAATGAATGGTTTAATGAATGGTTTAATGAATGGTTTAATGAATGGTTTAATGAATGAATGGTTTAATGAATGGTTTAATGAATGGTTTAATGAATGGT
>OX387260.1:4833821-4843821 GCA_947562095.1 Branchellion lobata
AAATCATCAACAACATCAACAACAACAACAACAATCTCATTAAGCTACCTCATCAACCTCATCAGCAACAAAATAACAACAGTCTCAACAACAACAAAACTAACAACAACACAACAGAAACACCATAAAAACACCTCAACAACCCCTCAACATCAACAACAACAACACAACAACGTCATCAGCAACAACATCAACAACAACGTCATCAGCAACAACATCAACAACAACGTCATCAGCAACAACATCAACAACAACGTCATCAGCAACAACATCAACAACAACATCAACAACATCAACAACATCAACAACAACATCAACAACAACATCAACAACATCAACAACAACATCAACAACATCAACAACATCAACAACAACATCAACAACAACATCAACAACTAGGTGACAGGAATCTCGACAGAGCTGTCAATGAAGTTAGGAGCACTGAGGAAAATTCCTAAGGTGCCTGTGGGGTGGTCGTATTTCGAGTTACGTCTTGATGTGGTTTTTGTTCCGAGGTACGTCGCTTTTTGATTTTTTATGTTTTGCAAAAAACTAAAAAAAACACACAATAAAAACAAAAAAAAATCAAAACTCAATAAAAGACACCCAAATAGCTCCAACCCCAAACGAACCACCAAGAAGCTACTCAGAATGTACCAGAAAACCTATAAGCTGAAAAGAACCATCCAAAAAAACCACCAAAAATACACCATCTAAAAGACGACCCTGAAACACCACCCTAAGACACCACCTTAAGACACCACCCTAAGACACCACCCTAAGACACCACCCTAAGACACCACCCTAAGACATCACCCTAAGACACCACCCTAAGACATCACCCTAAGACATCACCCTTAGACATCACCCTAAGACACCACCCTAAGACACCACCCTAAGACACCACCCTAAGACACCACCCTAAGACACCACCCTAAGACACCACCCTAAGACATCACCCTAAGACATCACCCTAAGACATCACCCTAAGACATCACCCTAAGACATCACCCTTAGACATCACCTTAAGACATCTCCCAAACCACCCAAAAGACACCAACTACACCACCCAAAAGCACCACAGACTGAGAGTGAGATACGCGGTGAAGACCCAGAAGCAGAGGCGATCTAAGACCATGGCTGCAAACTTCCATTCGTTCGTCTCCTCTGAGGACTTGGCGTCCTCTTTTATCTTCCTCGTGATGTAGCGGATCTCGTTCAAGATCAACAGAATCTCATTCCGAATCAAGGTGATCCCTGCGGAAGTTTGGGCGGTTTGAGGAGGTTTTAGGGGGTTTGAGGGGGTTTTGGGGGATTTTAGGGGGTTTGGGGGTTTTGGGGGGTTTTTGGGAGTTTTTGAGGGATTTAGGTGGTTTTTGGGGGTCAGGGTGGTTTTGTGGTTTTGGGGGTTTTGAGGGTTTGGGATGGTTTTGGAGGATTTTTTGGGCGTTTTAGGTGGTTTTTGGAAATTTTTGGGTGGTTTTCGGAAGTTTTTGGAAGTTTTTTAGAAGGGTTTTGAAAGTTTTTAAGGAAAGATTCGGTTTGTTTTATTTTTTTGCTGTTTGTTTTATTTATTTTTCGGTTTGGTTAGGAGTTTTTGGATTGGATTTGGTTGAGTTTGAGTGTAAGTATCGCTAGAACGAAACTGGATTGGTGAGGTTAGAAAACTGAATCCACACATCCCTCTCATCCTCTTCCTTCAAATTCATCTTTAAAAGCCTTCTCAACACTCAAAAACACTCAAAAAACCACAAAAAACCACAAAAAACCACAAAAAACCACAGAAAATCTACGGAACTTGTGCTACTAAAATACCTTTTGTTTTTTATTGTATTTTATTGTCTTGTGTTTTATTATGTTGTATTGTATTGTAAATCACTGTATTGTATTGCATTGTATTGTATTATATTGCATTGTATTGTATTGTATCGTATTGCATGGCATTGTATTTTATTTTATTTTATTTTATTGTGTTGCACTGCATTGCATTGCATTGTTTTGTATTATATTTTATTGTATCGCATTGTATTGTATTGTATTGTAAACCTGTAGGGTCGTCTTGGTCGAGGCGGTTCATCTTGAGGTAGTGTTTGTTGAGTTGAATGGTGTTGTCGATGTCTTCTACATTAGCCAGCAGACTCATGGAAGGAGGCATCTTGCCCTCCAACTCCCGCACACTCGCCTTCCTCAACAACCGCTGCAAACTTAACTCTTTGCCTGTCGTCGTTTTGTTATTTGTTTATTTGTTTATTTGTTTATTTGTTTATTTGTTTATTATTATTCATTTAATTATTTGTTTATTTGTTTATTATTATTCATTTAATTATTTGTTTATTTGTTTATTATTATTCATTTAATTATTTGTTTATTTATTTATTATTATTCATTTAATTATTTGTTTATTTGTTTATTATTATTCATTTAATTATTTGTTTATTTAATTGTTAATGAATTTGTTTACATAATTGTTTATTTGTTTTTATAATTGTTTATTTGTTTACATAATTTTTTATTTGTTTACATAATTGTTTACTTGTTTACATAATTGTTTATTTGTTTACATAAATGTTTATTTGTTTACATAATTGTTTATTTGTTTACATAATTGTTTGTTTGTTTGTTTGTATATTTATTTGTTCATTTGAATTTTTATTTTTATTTATTTTTTCATTAATTTTTTGCTTCGTCATTATATTTAGTGTTTTTGAAGAATCAAAATCAGTTTCAATTTATAACACAGTAAAACACAACAAACCACATTACATCACATTAAGTTTCATCACACCACACCTCACCATGCCACACCACACCACACCACACAATACTACACCTCATCACACCACACCACACCACACTACACCACACCACACCACACCAGACTACACCACGCCACACCACACCACATCACACCACACCATACCACACCACACCACACCACACCACACCACACCACACCACCTGGTCGTGACATCCTCAACAACCACGCCAGCCACTCGCATATTACTGTGCGTACCTGGGGGGTGAGTGGATGGGTGGGTAAGAGTTTGAAGTGGGGTGTTTATGGTGGGTGGGTGGAAGTTTGAGATGAAGATTTCATGGTTTCTGAGCTGAGCGGTTTTTGGGGAGTTTATTGTTCACCACCACCATCATCACCATCCATTCCACAATCACCATCACCACCACTCACTACTCGTTTTCACCACCACTACTACCACTCACCCACCACCACCCACCCAACACTACTCACTCACCGCCCAAAACCACCACCATCTAACACCACCACCCAACTCCACCACTCAACACCAACACTCAACACCACCACTCAACACCACCACTCAACACTACCACCCAGCACCACCACTCAACACCACCACTCAACACCACCACCCAACACTACCACTCAACACCACCCCCCAGCACCACCACCCAACACCACCACTCACCCATTCAGGCATCTTACACATGTCAGGGGTGCTGTGGTGAAGGTACAACACCACCACCGTCATCACCACAGATAGGGTGGACATCACCATCACACATCCAAAATACACCCCTTTGAGGGTGGTGGGTGGGTGGGTGGTGGGTGGGTGGGTGGTGGGTGGTGGGTGGTGGGTGGTGGGTGGTGGGTGGTGTGTGGTAGGTGGTGTGGTGGGCGGTGGATGGTGGGTGGTGGGTGGTGGGTGGTGGGTGGTGTGTGGTGGGTGGTGGGTGGTGGTTGGGTGGAAATGGTAGTGGTTGTGGTGGTTGGGATGTGGCGGTTGTAGTGTGGTGGTTTAGTGGTTGTGGTGTGGTAAAGATGTGGTGATATGGCTGAGATGTGGTTATTGGAGTGTGGTGGTTGAGGTGTAGTGGCTGGGGTCTGGTAGTTGTGGGAGTGGTGGTTGTGGGAAGGGGGGTTGTGGGAGTGGTGGTTGTGGGAAGGGGGGTTGTGGGAGTGGTGGTTGTGGGAAGGGGGGTTGTGGGAGTGGTGGTTGGAGATGGAGTTGTTGGGGGTGGTGGTACCATCCAGCAAAGCGTTCAGCCATTCATCGTCATAAATGAACTTTCATCTACATTTATTAATTCATCCAACCATCCATCCATCTATTCATCCATCTATCCACCCATTCGTGCATCTATCTATTCATCCATGCATCCATGCATCCATACATGCATCCATGCATCCACCCCTTCATATATGGGCCCATTCATCCATGCATCCATCCATGCATCCATCCATGCATCCTTTCATCTAGGCTCCCATTCACCCATGCATGCATGCATGCATCCATCCATAAGGCAATCACCTACGAGAGGAACAGCTATGGACGTTGGAGGCACTATGTCAGCCACTATCATCTGAAAGACACTCAAGGAAAGAAGGATGGTGACACCTGGCGAATAAATTCAAAATATTAGAATTTTTCAAACTTTTGTGTTATCTTTCATACATTTACGCATTCATTGAGCGGATTTTTTGATGGTTCATGGAAATACTGAATTGTTAGTTTTTTATGCATCACTTATTCTGCTTTTAATTAACTCATTCATCCAACCCTTCATCTATCCAGCCATGTATTCATCCATCCTTTCATCCCTCAACCCATTCTCCCATCCATCCACCCATCCATTTCTTCATGCATCCATCCTTTTTTTCATTAATTCACAAATCCACCCATCCATTCATCTATCTTTTTACCCATCTGTTTACCAATCCATTCATTCATTCATCCATTCATCCACTCATCCATGCATGCATGCATTCATCCATCCATCCATCTATCCATCCATCCATCCATCCATCCATCCATCCATCTACCCATCCATCCATCCATTCATCCATCCATCCATCCATCCATCCATTCATGCATCCATTCATCCATCCATCCATGCATTATTCATTCACCTAATCCAATTTTTTCGCCAGCATCGGGAGGCAGGATGAATGTGACGAGGGATAAGGTGGATATGAGGGAGCAAGGGAGGATCAGATTGAAACCGTAGTATAAAGTTCGTCTATGAATGAATGGATTGATAATGAATGGATGCGTGGATGAATTGTTGTATTAATGCATGGATGAATGAATGTATGAATGCATGGATGGGTGCTTGGAGGGGTGCATGAACAAATGCATGGATGGGTGCATGGATGATGCATGGATGCATGAATGAATGAGGATGAATGGAAGAGATGGACAAATATTTGAAAAAACTATCGAAAATATATTCAGATAGCTTGACCCAGTTACTTCGAATAATTGAGGTTAGAAATTATTAATGGATATAATCATATTCAATTATAATTTAAGTTCTTTTAATTAAAATTGACTTTCATTTAATTAAAACTCAATTCCATTTATTTTTATTTCAATTTATTGATATTTACTTTTGATTTAATTTTTAATTTAATTTAATCCAATTTTAACTTTAATTTAAAAAAAATTAATTTTAATTTTAATTTTAATTGAATTTATTTTAATTATAATTTAATTAATTATATTTAAACATAACTCCCACACTCTATCAGACCAAGCAGACCGTCTGATGTGAAGGGTGTATGTGATGTCAGGATAACTCTCTGGACAGCAATCATACACTTTGATGTTGCGAGAGGCCGGAGCGGCTGTGGTGGGTTGTGGTGGAAGGTGGGGGGGTTGGTGGTTTATGGTGGGTTGTGGTGGAAGGAGGGGAAGTTGGTGGTTTATGGTGGGTTGTGGTGGAAGGGGGGAGGTTGGTGGTTTGTGGAGGAAAAGGGGGAGGTTGGTGGTTTGTGGAGGAAGGGGGGGAGGTGGTTTGTGGAGGAAGGGGGAGGGGGGAGGTTGGTGGTTTGTGGAGGAAGGGGGGGGAGGTTGGTGGTTTATGGAGGAAGGGGGGGGGAGGTTGGTGGTTTGTGGAGGAAGGGGGGGGGAGGTTGGTGGTTTATGGTTATTTAATTCTATTTTTAATTTTTCAAAATAGTTTCAATATTGAGACGTTTTGAGTGGCCTCGAAACTCTACGGGTTAATGCCACTATAATAATATTCGTGTTTGTAATGAACTGTATTGTATTGTGGTAGTTTGTGGTGGATTATGGTGGCTTGTGGTGGCTTATGGTGGCTTGTGGTGGATTATGGTGGCTTGTGGTGGATTATGGTGGCTTGTGGTGGCTTATGGTGGCTTGTGGTGGATTATGGTGGCTTGTGGTGGCTTGTGGTGGCTTGTGGTGGCTTGTGGTGGCTTGTGGTGGCTTGTGGTGGCTTGTGGTGGCTTGTGGTGGCTTGTGGTGGCTTGTGGTGGCTTGTGGTGGCTTGTGGTGGTTGGCGGTGATCATTGGTGGTTTAGAAGCGTTTGGGGGGTTTGGTGTGAGTTAGAAAAAGTGGGTAAGTTTGTGTTTTGGGGATATGTGGTAACCAGGAGAAAGTTTCGGTGGCTTAAAAGGACTTATGTTTGTTTAGTGGGCTTAAAAGAATGTATGGTGGGAAATAGATGGTGGCTTGTGGTGGTTTGTGGTGGTTTGTGGTGGTTTGTGGTGATTTGTGGTGGTTTGTGGTGGTTTGTGGTGGTTTGTGGTGGTGGGTTGTGGTTGGTTTATTGTTAAAGTAGGTGAAATGAGTAGTGGTCGGTGGTTAAGATAGCGGTGGAGGTGTTTGTTTTATGTTAGGAAACTTCACAGAAGTTTTATGGGTGATTTGAACCACTGTTTTGTTGAGAAGCATATTTTTCATCATCATCATCATCATCATCATGATCATCATCATCATCATCATCATCATCATCATCATCATCATCATCATCATCATCATCATCATCATCATCATCATCATCAGCATCATCTTCATCATCATCATCATCATCACCACCACCACCACCACCACCACCACCACCACCACCACCACCACCACCACCACCACCACCACCACCACCACCACCACCACCACCACCACCACCACCACCACCACCACCACCACCACCACCACCACCACCACCACCACCACCACCACCACTACCACCACCACCTATTAGCTTCCACTCGCCGCTGGTTTGGTATGTGTTGAGGTCAATAGTGGGGTTTTCACCAATGGTGGTTAAATTGAGCTTGCTGGCTGTGGTGTTTGACGGGGCGATGGATGGATTAGTGGATGAATGAAGGAATGGATGAATTGGTGGATGAATGGATTGATGGATGAATGGATTGATGGATGAATTGGTGGATGAAAGGATTGATGAATTGGTGGATGAATGAATTGATGGATGAATTGGTGGATGAATGGATTGATGAATTGGTGGATGAATGGATGGACAGATAGAAGGATGAATGGATGGATGGATGGGAAAGTTGATGGATGGATAGATAGGTAGATGAATGAAAGGATGGAGAGGTAGATGAATGGATGGATGGAGATATGATTGTCTAGACGGTTAAAAAGATGGACGAGGGACTGGATGAGTAGGACTGGATGACAGGATATGAACTTATGGATAAAACCCAATGCATTCCACCCAATAAACCATTTACCCATTCAATCCCACTATCATCAACCTTCAACCATCTCAACCCAACCTAGTCCGATCCAATCCCATTCCTCAACAAACCTTTCTCACCAAACTCCATACCCATCCCCGAGTCAACCCACCCATCCCACCCAACCCCTTTAAACTCACCCAACCCAAGCAAACCTCAACAACCCACTTAACCCACCTCAACCCCCAGCAACCCACTCAACCCCATCCTACAACCCACCCAACCCCCTACAACCCACCCAACCCCCTACAACCCACCCAACCCTCAAAAATTCCTTACAACCCTCCCAACCCCCAGCCCTTTCCAACCCACCCATTTCCCAACTTCCAATAACCCACCCATTTCCTCCAACCCACTCAACCCACCCATTTCACCCAACCCACCCATTAACCCACCCAACCCACCCATCTCACCCAACCTACCCAATAACCCACCCAACCCACCCAATAACCCACCCAACCCCCAATAACCCACCCAGCCCCCAATAACCCACCCAACCCACCCAATAACCCACCCAACCCACCCAATAACCCACCCAACCCACCCAACAACCCCCCCAACCACCCACCCACCCAACCCACCCAATAACCCACCCAACCCACCCAACCACCCCAACCACCCACCCACCATCATAAGTCCATGAGCCAAACTTCATGTGGCAGTATTGGTCGTCAAAGGGGAACCACGTGATGTTGATGTAGCACGAGGATTTGTACAGACCCAGGGGAATCCAAGTGAGGTTTCCTGTGCTGGAAACTATCACGTTGGTCCACAGCTTACTGTCTATATTTTCGTCCACACTGCACGTGGGTGGTTTCGAGTGGTTTTGGGTGGTTTTGGGGGGTTTTTTGGTGGTTTTTGAAGGGTTTTTCAAGGGTTTTTGGGGGTTTTTTTGATAGTTATTTGGTGGTTTTTGGTAGTTTTTAGTGGTTTTTTGTGGTTTTTGGTAGTTTTTATAAATGGTTTTGTGAGCGTTTGTGGGGTCTGGGTGTTTGATGGTGGTTTATGGTGGTTTCTGACGGTTCATTACATTTCTAGGCTTTTGTGTTAATTTGGGAAAGTTTGAAAAAGTGGAAGGTTTAGAGAAAAGTTGAAGAGGTTTGGGGGGTTTGGGGGTTTGGGGAAGGTGGGGGAGGTTTGAGGGGTTTGGGGGAGTTTGGGGGGTTTGGGAGGTTTGGGGGGTTTGGGGGGTTTGGGGAAGGTGGGGGAGGTTTGGGGGGTTTGGGGGAGTTTGGGGGGTTTGGGGGAGTTTGGGGGAGGTTTGGGGTGTTTGGGGGGTTTGGAAGAGTTTGGGAGGTCTGGGGGGTTTGGGGGAGGTTTAGGGGGTCTGAATAAGTTTGAAGGGGTGTGGGGGAGTTTGGAAGAGTTTGAAGGGGTGTGGGGGAGTTTGTGGGGATATGAAGGAAAGGGGGGGTTTGGAGGAGTTTGAAGAGAAAAGGGTGGTTTGGGGAGTGTGGGGGAGTGTGGGGGAGTGTGGGGGAGTGTGGGGGAGTGTGGGGGAGTGTGGGGGAGTGTGGGGGAGTGTGGAGGAGTGTGGGGGAGTGTGGGGGAGTGTGGGGGAGTGTGGGGGAGTGTGGGGGAGTGTGGGGGAGTGTGGGGGAGTGTGGGGGAGTGTGGGGGAGTGTGGGGAAGTGTGGGGGAGTGTGGGGGAGTGTGGGGGAGTGTGGGGGAGTGTGGGGGAGTTTGGGGGAGTTTGGGGGTTTGGGGGTTAATCGAAAAATGTTCGAGGCCTTACTTAACCCATTCAAACCCTTCTCCAAACTTTCTAATTTTCTTCACTTCTCAACCTCCTTTTTTTTCCAACATTTCTCAAACCCACCTCCCATTTCCCCAACCTTTCCTCCCCCACCCACCTGTTCTCTAACCCCCCTCCTTTCTCGTCCACGTGTTCCTCAAACCCCCCCCCCTCCCACCCACCTGTTATAAAGCAGAATATCGGGAGTCCATATGTTTTTTGAAGGAAGTCTGATTTCACTGACGTTGCCGTAATCTTCAGGATTCCATCTGAGGTTCCAGTCCTGCCAAGTCTGTGGGAGTGGAGTGGTGGGAGGGTGGAGTGGTGGGGGGGTGGAGTGGTGGGGGGGTGGAGTGGTGGAGGGGTGGAGTTTTTGGGGGGGTGGAGTAGTGGGGGGGGGGGTGGAGTAGTAGGGGGGGAGGGAGTTTTTGGGGGGGTGAAGTGGTGGGGAGATGGAGTGGTTGAGAGGGTGGAGTTTTTAGAGGGGTGGAGTGGTGGGGGGTGGGGGGGGGGGGTGGCGTGGTTAGAAGGGAGAGGGGTGGTTGTGGAAGAAGAAAGGTGGTTGGTAAAGAGATGGAGTGGCTTTTGGGGGGAGTTGTTGTTGTGGTGGGGGGTTTGTTGGGGGGAGTTGTTGTGGTGGGGGGTTTGTTGGGGGGAGTTGTTGTGGTGGGGGGTTTGTTGGGGGGAGTTGTTGTGGTGGGGGGTTTGTTGGGGGGAGTTGTTGTGGTGGGGGGTTTGTTGGGGGGAGTTGTTGTGGTGGGGGGTTTGTTGGGGGGAGTTGTTG
>OX387260.1:4851321-4852333 GCA_947562095.1 Branchellion lobata
TAATATTCATTATTAATTTTTCTTTTTCAATAATTTTTTTTTTCGTTTTTATTTTTCTCATTCTGCGCTGTAATCAATTTTTATTTCGTATTTTTCAATTATTTTCTAATTTTTATTCATTTTTATTTTTATATCAGTTTCTTTTTAAATTTTCTTTTGAAGAAAATAATTTTTCAAAATTCATTTTTTGTTTAATATTTTTCTCGATCAATGTTTTTTTAATTTTTTTCTGTATTTTTTTTAATTTTTTGTTTTTTTTTGTTTGTTTTTGTTATTTTCTTTTTTCCATTTTTTGTTGCTATTAGTTTTCAGTCCTTGCTGAGCAAGGTAACATGTTGTGGAGGGTGCCGACAGATAGACGGATGGATGGATGGATGGACGAATGGATGGATGGATGGATGAATGGATAGATGGATGCAATGCATGGATAGATGCATGAATAGAAAGATGGATAAATGGAAAGATGATGGATGGAGAGATGATGGATGATGAATAGAAAGATAGATTAAAAAAGGGAATGAATGAGATGCATGTATAGATGGATAGATACATCGATGGATACATGGATGGATGGATAGATGAATGGATAGATGAGTGAATGGATGGATGAATGGATAGATGAGTGAATGGATGTATAGATAATGAAAAAATAAATGCATGGATGAATGCCTGAGCAGATGGATTCTTGGATGCATGGATGCTTGAAGGGACAAATTAAAGAATGAACGGATGAATGACGGTTGAATGGATGAATGACGTTGAATGGATGAATGACGGTTGAATGGATGAATGACGGTTGAATGGATGAATGACGGTTGAATGGATGAATGACGGTTGAATTGGATGAATGAAAATACAACTGTATATTGGAAAGAGGAGAAGCAAGATGAATAGATAATTCTGGGAAAAAAATAAATAAACAAGAAATAACAGAAAGATGGGTGGATGTGTGGAAGAGTAAATTGTAAGATGGGATGATGGATGGGTAAAAAGATGGATGGATGGATGAATG
>OX387260.1:4852533-4865033 GCA_947562095.1 Branchellion lobata
AACTCCCCCCCCCCCCCCCCCTTTATCCCTTCCTCATCCCTCCACCCCATCCCTTCCTCCCATCTCTACCCCCCCATCCCTTCCCCCCCATGGTGCTCCGTATCAAAGCCCCCCACACCCCTCAACCACCCACTCATCCCCTTCCCCCACCACCCCACCATTCGGCGCTTTTTTTGACGTTATTGTTTTTAATTTCAATGATTTTTATTCTTTTTTTTATTATTTTCATTATTCTTTTTTTTATTATTTTTATTATTCTATTTTATATTATTTTTATTCTGTTATATGTTAGTATTATTATTGCGTGGGTTGTTATTAATTTTTTTCTATTCCTATACTGATACTTACGTCATAATAAGAATTATTATTTCTATTATTCTTGTTGTTGTTGTTATTATTATTATTATTATCCATATTATTATTATTACGAGTTGATATTTCTTACGAGAGTTCAGTTGGTAGTTCTGTAGTTATTATTTAAGGTTTTTTGTTTCACTTTCTTTGTTGTTTTTGGGTGCTCTCTCCTTCTGAGGCTCCTTTTGATTCTTCTTTTCAGTCTGCCAAGCACACTGGTTCGGTCATTTTTCTTTTTTTTTTCTTTTTTTTTTTTTTTAATTATTTTATTCTTTTTTTCATTATTTTATTCTTTTTATCTGCTCTTTCCTCTTTCTTTTTCTTCTTTGACTTTTTTTTTCTTTTTCTTCTTTCACTTTTTTTTTCTTTTTCTACCTCTTTTTCTTTCTTTCTCTCTTTCTCCTTTTTCTTTTTTTTTTTAATTTTTTTTATTTAATTTTTTTTTACACTTAAAATAGGCGAAATGTGTAACTCGTATGAAAACCATAATAAAAATGACAAAATGAAAAAAAAAAAATATCAAAAACCACAATAAAAAAACAAAAATAACAATAAATCGACAAAAAACCAACAAAAAAACCAAAAAAACAAACAAAAAACCGCTCTCTCGGATAAGCCACTCAGCAAGAAGGCAAGAGGTTGATGACCTTTCGTGACAGGTGTATTTTTGGTTCATGGTATTTATTGGCCTCGTCAAAAGCTTCTAAGCCGCGTTCATCGCTACATAATTTCTCTCGTGGAATTCGTTTTCAAACTCACGTCACTCATCACTACTACTCTGTCGTCGTCGTCGGCTCTTGCCTCCTTCACTTGTTTATCTGTCTGTGTGTGTGTGCGTGTGTATGTGTGTTTGTCTGTGTCTGTATGTCTTTTTTTCTGTCTGTGTTCTGCTTCCTTGCCTCCGTCTGTCTTCTCATTTGTCTTTTCCTCCATGTGCATCCTTGTCTTCTCTTCTTCCACTCCTGTCTCTGGTTGTCC
This sequence comes from Branchellion lobata, assembly GCA_947562095.1. Classification (NCBI taxonomy): domain Eukaryota; kingdom Metazoa; phylum Annelida; class Clitellata; order Hirudinida; family Piscicolidae; genus Branchellion; species Branchellion lobata. The sequence continues at coordinate 4,853,866 of OX387260.1, forward strand.
TCCTGTCTCTCTGGCTGCCCTCCTGTCTCTCTGGTTGCCCTCCTGTCTCTCTGGTTGCTTTCTATCTCCCATGGTTGCCCTCATGTTCTTTTGTTGTCATTTTGTTCTTCCGTTGCTTATTGTTGTTCTGTTCCTTTTGTCTCAATGCACTCCTGCTACCCTCTTGCACCCTCTCTTGCTTGCTCTCTTGCTTGCTCTGTTACTTGCCCTGTTACTTGCCCCACCACCATTGGCTGGGTTACCATGGTAGCAACATATCGTGTCGGCATCCTTCCCACAAAGCACTGCACCTATGAACCCTGTAAACCAATTAATCTCTCCCCCCTTTAACCAATGATACAACAACCCTCATCCCCAACTCAACCCCCCTTCCAACCCAACCCTTTTTCAACCAACCACCCCTCCAACCCAACCCCCCTCCAACCCAACCCCTCTCCAACCCAACCACCTTCCAACCCAACCCTTCTCCAACCCAACCTCCCTCCAACCCAACCACCCTCCAACCCAACCACCCTCCAACCCAACCACCCTCCAACCCAACCACCCTCCAACCCAACCTCCCTCCAACCCAACCTCCCTTCAACCCAACCACCCTCCAACCCAACCCCTCTCCAACCCAACCTCCCTTCAACCCAACACCCTCAACCACCCCCATCCCAAACCCCTTCCTGACCCAATACCTCCCTCAGTTGTGTGTGTGTGAGTAGTAGTGGTAGTGTTGTTGCTGGATCACTGTTCTACTGACTTTGCTTCTTTCTTCCCGTTTTTTCCAATATTTTCACCATTTAAAAATTTATTTTTTTTTATTTACATTTTTCTACAAAAACCTTTTAATTAGATTTTTTTATATTTTAAGAATTTCAATTTTTTTTTTCAAAATTAAAAAAAACTTAGAAATCATTTTTATTTATTCATTGTTTTTTATTAATTCTTTTTCCTTTCCACTTTTAGTTGTTCCTTCTAATTTATTCATCTCCGTCGAGTTATCGCTCTTTACACCAGCGGATTTCCCGCCATTTCTGCTTTCTTCTTCCGTTTATCGGTTTTTTACGCTGACATTTGCTTAAGATAATAGTAATAATAAATTTGGTAATGGTAATAATAATTATAATAATAATATTAATAATAATAATAATAATAATAATAATAATAATAATAATGATAGTAACAATGATGATGACACAAAATAATTTCAAATATATAAATAATTTCATCTTGGTGAAAATAATAATAATAACAATGCTTATAATAATAATAATAATAATAATAATAATAATAATAATAATAATAAAGGCAATATTTTTTTATTGCTTATATCAGCTTTAGTCGTCAAACGCATGCGAAAATTTGAACTTTACTGAGAGGATTTTGAAAGGTGTGTGTGTGTGTGGGTGTGTGTGCGTGTGTGTACGTGTGTGTACGTACTTTTGTGTGTGTGTGTTTGTGTACGTGCTTTTGTGTGTGTGTATTTTTGTATGTGTGTGTATGCGTGAGTGTCATTGTGCATATTCACCACTCAAGTTCACTTCTTCGATTTTTGTGGTTGTTATGTTGTCATGGTGGCTGTGCGGTTGTCATGATGTCATGGTCTACTATGGTTGCCATGCCGATTCGTTCATTTAGAAAGGTGTCATGCCAACTTTGAAATGTCACGGTACCTTGATCGTCATGATAACTGAAATGTCATGACAACTTGAGTCGTCATGGCAACCTGGAAACGTCGTGGTGATTTGAAAACGTCACGATGACACGTACATTTTCGTGACTAGAATGTATCTAAGCGCATTTAGTTGGTCAGGAGTTTTTTTGTGTTTAGTTGTACCTTCTCATTTGGCTTGACTGCCGCTTGCTTCTATCTTTGGCCACCCACTCCTCGCCATCGAACAACAATAATAATAATAATAATAACTTACAAACACGTTGTCTCCCTCTTCTTTGATTTCTCTTTCTCTTCTCCCATCCTCTCTTCCTCCTTTTCTTCCTCTTTCTTTTCCTCCTTTTCTTCCTCCTTCTCTTCTTCTTCCTTTTCTTCCTCCTTCTCTTCTTCTTCCTTTTCTTCCTCTTTTTTTTTCTTTTCTACGTGTGGTGTGGTCACGTGCTTCGGCTCAACTTTGTGGTACTTCATGATTTTGTCACTTCATGCGCCTCTAACCTTTCATCTCTTTCATCTTCACTCCTTCCGTCTCTCTTCGCCTTCTCTTATCTCCTCCAACTTCATCTCTCCTTCTCTCTCCTCTCTCTCTCTCTCTCCTCTCTCTCTCTCTCCTCTTTCTCTCTCCTCCTTCTCTCTCCTCTTTCTCTCTCCTCTCTCTCTCTCCTCCTTCTCTCTCCTCTCTCTCTCCTCCTCTCTCCTCTTTCTCTCTCCTTTCTTCTTCTCTCCCTTCTTTTCTTTCTTTTCCTCTTTTATCCCTCTCTTCTTTCCTTTCTTTCCTTCTCGCCTTCTTTCCCCCCTCCAACTTCACCTTCTCATGCTTCGCGGGCACATGTTCGATTTCAAATTCACAGGTATTCTTCAGCCCTCCTCCCTTCTCCTCGACTTCGCTGCACCCCCCTATCACACATACATACACACACGTCCACACACACACACACACACACACACACACACACACACACAATCACACACACACACACACATCCAAACACACATCCACACCTACACATACACCTTCATCTACACATACACCGACATACACACACACTCACACACACACACACACACACACACACACACACGTGACATTAAACGATTTATTTATTTTTATAAAGTTGCCACCGTGTAAGATTTACAAGTGATTCACAATACCCACTCAAGCTCCTTGTCACCACCAATACAACGTATCTTAATATTACGTCACTTCTACGTCATTGTGACGTCACTATGGCGTCATTAGTGTCTCCTTGTTACAATTCCTCCTTCATTTTCCTCTTTTTCCTCTCCCTCCCTCTCTTTATCCTTCTTCTGTTGTACACCTCAAACAATCCTTCTTTCACCCTCCTACAATAACAACTTCTAGCTCTCATCACCATCCCTTTCTCACTCCATCCATCCTCTCTCTCTCTCCCATCACCACCCCTCTCTCACTCCATCCATCCTCTCTCTCTCTCCCATCACCATCCCTCTCTCACTCCATCCATCCTCTCTCTCTCTCCCATCACCATCCCTCTCTCACTCCATCCATCCTCTCTCTCTCTCCCATCACCACCCCTCTCTCACTCCATCCATCGTCTCTCTCTCTCCCATCACCACCCCTCTCTCACTCCATCCATCCTCTCTCTCTCTCCCATCACCACCCCTCTCTCACTCCATCCATCCTCTTTCTCTCTCCCATCACCACCCCTCTCTCACTCCATCCATCGTCTCTCTCTCTCCCATCACCACCCCTCTCACTCCATCCATCCTCTTTCTCTCTCCCATCACCACCCCTCTCTCACTCCATCCATCCTCTCTCTCTCCCATCACCACCCCTCTCTCACTCCATCCATCCTCTTTCTCTCTCCCATCACCATCCCTTTCTCACTCCATCCATCCTACCTTGACAACGCACAAGTCACCACAAGAATCTAGGTCGTGACATGGTTTATTGAGAGTAATGTGTGTAGGACGTGCGTGCGCAACGAGGTGTACAATGTGTGCGTGTGCAACGAGGTGTACAATGTGCATGTAATTTTAACTTATGTAATAAAGTTTAATGAAAAGCAGAGTGGAAAGAAGAGACGTCAGAGCGGCCTGGAAGCTCATGGAGGTTAATGCCACTATGGTGTTAGAACACAAAAGTGATTAAGCGTTATATAATGAACGAGCAGGTCAGGATGTAGCACAATAGTGATAATAATAATAATAATAATAATAATAATAATAATAATAATAATATAAATATAAATAATAGTAATATTAATAAATCCAATTCGTCTAGCGCCAGCAAGCAATTGAGGCGCCCATGGTGTTATTAAAACTTTAATAAGGATAGAAACCCCGAAATAGTTATCAAAACATTATCGGAATAATTTAAAAACTTTTTGGAATAATTAAAAACGCGCTATATGAAGATTCGATTAACATATCCTTCTGAAGGGCTTTCCAGCGACCGAAACAATAGCGCATAACTATGCCTTTAGTGTGAAAGCTGTCTTATAAGAGTCAAACTCACTTTTATAACTGAAAGATTTGGTTTTGAAGGGAGAAGATAGAAAAAGTGGACTTGAAAAGCAACGCTTCAAAGGCTAAAAAGTGTGCATTTTACATGTACAAAGAAGAAACACATAAGGAATATGAAAAATATAACGCATAAAAACTATAAAAATAGAACGCATAAAAACTATAAAAAAATATTACACATAAAAACTATAAACAAATATTACACATAAGGAATATAAACAAATATTACACATAAGGAATATAACACGAAAGAACAACTATGTCTATTTAAGGCACTCCACGGTTGTCAATCACCCGTCGCTCTTGTCGTTTTGAGGTTTTTTAAGAGATGTTTGAATGTCCATGTGATTGTTAGCCACGCCCACTAGCTCCTCCCCCAAGCCACAAAGGTTGCTGCTCATTCGCCACAGAGTCTCCGCCCTCTTGGCGTCTGTGGAATGGCCCTTTGCGGTGGCTGCCTTTCGTTTGCTGGAGTGATTTAAAGTTTTTTTTTGGATTTTAAGGGGTTTATTGTGTTTTCTGGAATGATTTGGTGGTTAAGCTAAGCCAAATAAGCCCAAAATAAAACCCAAAAACACCCAACCCAACAAAAACACCTCAACCCAACAAAAACGCCAAGCCCCCCTAAGACAAAACACCCTAAAAGCATTAAAAATTCAACCCACACGAAGTAGAGGCCAGAAGGTCTACAGTTGGGGTTCTGACACAGACGGAAGACAGAAACAGCTCCTTGTGCAGGACTCAAAAGGCGCTGGCAAGTTATGCAAGAGCAGCACCTGAAGAGACCCATGAAACAGGTGCCTTCCAAGTCGTCACCCAAGTGTGTATCAACCAACCCTGGGTGCACGCTGTATGCACTCACTTGAGTGTCTGAGGGGGTGGGGGAGAGGTGAAGTTGGGGGCAGAAGGGGTGGAAGGGAAGGGGGGTTGTGGGTGGGAGTGAGATTTTGTTTGTGTGAACGTTGGTTGGGTTCGGAGGTTTTTATCGTTGGTTGGTGTTTGGGGGTTTTTATGGTGTTTTGTTGGTGGAGTGCAAACCTATTTGGGGTTTTGTTGTTTTTTGGGTGTTTTTTGGTTGTTGGTGTGGTGGTGACATAAGTGGTGGCTTGAGATTAAAGTTACTAGAAGCGAGAAGGAGGTAACGAAGAAAAAAAAACCCACAACACCCTCATAAACGCCCTAACACACCCCAGAAATTACACACACATCTTGAAACACCTATTCCACAAACAAATGCTCAAACACCCTCACAACCCATCCAAACACTTTTAAAAACCATCCAAACACCCTCACAAACCACCCAAACACCCCCACAAACCACCCGAACACCCTCAAAAACCGCCCAAACACTCCTAAAAACCACCCAAACACCCCCACAAACCACCCAACCACCAGCAAGCAGCTCAGCAAGGTGCGTGGTGAAGAGGATGTTGGCAGACTTGCTTCTTCCATACGCCACCAGAGGGCGCCAAGACCCTTCCATCTGGAGGTCTTCCAGTTGGAGGGCAGATATTCTGTGAGCCTCTGAAGTAACAGTAATAATTCTGGCGGGCTGGCTGGAGAGGAGGGTGGGCAGGAGGAGACGGGTGAGGAGGAAGTGGCCGAGGTGATTCACGGCGAAGGTTAGTTCCAGGTTGTCTTGCGACGAGCTCCTGTGCCGACAGAACACACCCGCGTTGTTCACCAGCACGTGGATGTTGGGGAGGTCTGTGTAATGGTGGTTTTGGGTGGTTTGGGGTGGTTTAGTGGTGTAATTGGGTGTTTTTATTGGGTAAAAAGTGGGGAAGTTTTGGGGGAGTTTTGGGGGTGTTTGGAGGTGTTTGGAGGTGTTTGGAGGTGTTTGGGGGTGAGCGAATAGGCTTTTTGGATAAAATAGGTGAAGGTAAAGTGTGAAGATTTTATTGAATATAAACGACGTGGCGTAATGGGAAGCAGTGTGTAACGCAAGAACGTGAGGTGTGGGAACTGGAACAGACGACGTGCGTATGGTCCACTGTCAGGTGGTGTAGTGGGTGTGAATGCAGGTATGGCAAACCTTTGATGACTTGGCTGGCGAAGGATTTAACGGATGACAAGGCTGCTAAGTTCAAATGCATCACGTGACACCTAGAAGCTGTGATGTGGTTTTGATGATGATGATGATGATGATGATGATGATGATGATGATGATGATGATGATGATGATGATGATGATGATGATGATGATGATGATGATGATGATGATGATGATGATAATGATGATGATGATGGTGGTGGTGGTGGTGGTGGTGATGATGATGATGATGATGATGATGATGATGATGATGATGATGATGATGATGATGATAATGATGAGGATGGTGGTGGTGATGATGATGATGATGATGATGATGATGATGATGATGATGATGATGATGATGATGATGATTTTTGTTCTAAGACGCTCTCAAAAAAACGTCAAAGCAAGGATTATAAGTTGAGGCTGAAGATGATGAAGAAGAAAATGGCAATGAAGAGGAAGAGGTAGAAGAAAAATATAAGAGGAAAAAAAGAAAAAAAAAGAAGATGATGAAGATGAAGAAGAGGATGAGGAGGAAGAAGAAGAAGAAGAGGATGATGAAGATATAAAAAGGGTGAGGAGGAAGAAGAAGAAGAAGAGGATGATGAAGATATAAAAAGGATGAGGAGGAAGAAGAAGAAGATGATGATGAAAATGGAGAAAAGGGTGACGAGGAAGAAAAAGAAGAGGATGATGAGATGAAAACCTTTTTCGTCACTGCCTGCTGAGATGTCCTTCTTACACATCTCTCCCTTCTCCACGTTCCTGCAAGCCATCACCACGTGACACCCTGCAGTGCATTCATTCATTCATGCAATCATTTATGTATTCATTCATTAATGCATTCATTTATGTATTCATTCATTTATGCATTCATTCATGCATTCATTCATGCATTCATTCTTGCATTCATTTATGTATTCATTCATTTATGCATTCATTCATGCATTCATTTATGCATTCATTTATGCATTCGTTTATCCATTAATTTATGCATTAATTCATCTATTTTAACAGATCGTATTCATTCACTAATAGAGAAAAGTCCATAACTGGGTAATTAAAAGTAAGCTATTATTAAAAAGGTGTTTAATTTATCTTTAATGAACTTATTATTAAAAGGTGATTAATTTATCTTTATTGTATTGAAGATTTGACTTGACTTGTGACTACAGTTTACTAAATGAAGATTCAATCAGTCGGCATTAACTCATTCAAAATTCAAAACCCATCCATCCATCCAATTTTTTCATCCATCCAATTTTTCCATCCATCCATCCAACTTCTTCATTCGTCCATCTATCAAACTTATCCATCCATCCATTCATTCATCCACCCATCTACACATACATTTATCCATCCATCCATCCATTCATTTATCCATTTATCCATTCATCCATCTATCAAACTTATCTTTCCATCAATCCATCCATCCATCCATTCATCCATCGATCCATCGATCCATTCAACTCTTCCTACCTGCATCCAGCAACATCCTGCAGGTTTCCAGGCCAATGCCACTGGAAGCCCCTGTCACTATGGCAACCTTACCCCCCAATGACCACCCCCCTCTATCCTCCTCCCCCTCAAGAGGCTTATCCATTGGGGATGGAGTATCCTTTGCGCTATATAAATGATTTGGATTGTTTGGATAACTTTATGGGTGTTTTATTGGATGGATGGGTGGTAGCTTTATGGGGGGGGAGGTGGTTTAAAGGATGTGAGGGTGGATTAAAGAATGGGTGAGTTGGGTGGATTAAAGAATGGATGAGTGGGTGGATTAAAGAATGGATGAGTTGGGGGATTAAAGAATGGGTGAGTGGGTGGATTAAAGAATGGATGAGTTGGTGGATTAAAGAATGGATGAGTTGGGGAATTAAAGAATGGATGAGTGGGTGGATTAAAGAATGGATGAGTGGGTGGATTAAAGAATGGATGAGTGGGTGGATTAAAGAATGGATGAGTGGGTGGATTAAAGAATGGATGAGTGGGTGGATTAAAGAATGGATGAGTGGGTGGATTAAAGAATGGATGAGTTGGGGAATTAAAGAATGGATGAGTGGGTGGATTAAAGAATGGATGAGTGGGTGGATTAAAGAATGGATGAGTGGGTGGATTAAAGAATGGATGAGTGGGTGGATTAAAGAATGGATGAGTGGGTGGATTAAAGAATGGATGAGTTGGTGGATTAAAAAATGGATGAGTGGGTGGATTAAAGAATGGATGAGTTGGGGGATTAAAGAATGGGTGGGTGTTCCAATGGATGAGAGGGCGGTTTGCTGGATGGTTCACTAGATGGATGATTGGTTCAATGGATGAGTGTTTCTGCTGGATGGTTGGTTGTGGAAGAATTGGGATGATCTGAAGGTTAAGTAGCGGCTGCAGGTTGTCAAGGAATCTCTCACAAACTCCCAATCAATCCGACTTAACATTACTTGTGTCCACAAACAGTCCAAATCAAATGAAGTTTACTTTTAACCAACCCAAATTGAGCTTCGATCATGCCATTTATTTTAGTTGCTTTTTCCTGTTATACAATACAATACAATACAATACAATACAATACAATACAATACAATACAATACAATACAATACAATACAATAAAATACAATACAATACAATACAATACAATAAAATACAATACAATACAATACAATACAATACAAGTACTAATGTTTGTAGAGTGGCATTAACCCCGTGGAGTTTTGAGGCCACACAATGTGTGTGGAGGGATGGACGGGTCTTTATAGATTGCTCGAGTCAGAGTCCAATACCTCCAAACAACCGAACGAAGTCCACTGAGGTCAACCTCGGTGTTCCCAGCGTCAACAATGCGGTTTGATCAGATTAGATTAGATTAGATTAGGTAAGATTAGATTAGATTAGATTAGATTAGATTAGGTAAGATTAGATTAAATTAGATTAGATTAGATTGCAATGGATTAGATTAGATTGAAATGGACTGGGTTAGATTAGGTTAAATTGAAATGGATTAGATTACAAAAACTTTTCAATTTGAATTTTTTTTTTTATTAAAAACAGTTTTTTTCTAATTTTTCAAAACTTTTTTTTTCTTTCAGAATTTCCTCTCCTTTATATCTTCAGAGTCACAGTTCGATTCCCCATGCATCTTCTTCTTCCTCTTCCTCTTCTTCCTCTTCCTCTTCTTCTTTCTCTTCTTCTTCCTCTTCTTCTTTCTCTTCTTCTTCCTCCTCCTCTTCCTCCTCTTCCTTCTCCTTCTGTATTCTTGCATCCATCACACTCAATGGACCAACAATCTCTCGAAACCTTCCAATTTATCCTTTATTTCCATAAATTATTTAATAAAGTTATTATTTAATATTTTTTGATTTAATTAAGTTTGAATAATTATTATTTAATTATTTATTAATAATAATTTTTTTATAATGTTTATTGATTTTTTAATATTTTTATTATTTTTTTATATAAATTTTTTTCTCCTCCTATTACTGCAGCATGAAAATGAACAAACAGACAGGAGTGATAATATCACTAAATACACACACACACACACACACACACACACACACACACACACACACACACACACACACACACACACACACACACACACACACACACACACACACACACACACACACACACACACACACACACACACACACACACACACACACACACACACACACACACACACACACACACACACACACACACACACACACACACACACACACACACACACACACACACACACACACACACACACACACACACACACACACACACACACACACACACACACACACACACACACACACACACACACACACACACACACACACACACACACACACACACACACACACACACACACACACACACACACACACACACACACACACACACACACACACACACACACACACACACACACACACACACACACACACACACACACACACACACACACACACACATACACACACACACACACACACACACACACACACACACACACACACTTGTAAACAAACTCACGTAGTTTTATATACACACGCACACACAACACACACGCACGTAAACATTAGGCATAATAGTAACACGTTGTGTGAAGGTATTAATGAATAGATTCACACTTAGACAAACGCACGCACGCACACACACACACACACACACACACACACACACACACACACACACACACAACCACCCACACACCCACACCCACACACACACACATACACACAAACAAAGACACACACGTACACACACACGCACACACCCACACAGCCACACTCGAAGGCCCACAAGCAAGAAGGGAGGATGAGAATACACAGACATAGGATTTCTAATTAGCCATTGAGTCTAAGCGCTCCACACACATAAGAACACACACACATATACTAACCTCCCCTCCCCCCCCCCCCCCCACACACAAACACACAAACACACAAACACACATACACACATACACACAAACACACACATACACAGAAACACACACCCACATACAAATAAACATACATACACATACACAGAAACACACACACACATACAAATAAACACACACAAAAGCACTCAAAAATGATTCTTTTTCGATAGCCAACTGATTGAGTACACGTCACCGCATTCATTAATTTGCGCACATCCCCATTGTGTTCCCCCCCCCCCTCCCCCACCACCACATCCCCATCATCATCATCATCATCATCATCATCATCATCATCATCATCATCATCATCATCATCATCATCATCATCATCATTATCATCATCATCATCATCATCATCATCATCATCATCATCATCATCATCATCATCATCATCATCATCATCATCATCATCATCATCATAATCATCCTCATCATCATCATCATCACCACCACCACCACAAAAACCACCATCATCATCATCATCATCATCATCATCATCATCACTGCTCTGACATGTTTATGGGTGTGTGATTTCAGTGCACACTCATTCAT
>OX387260.1:4870033-4875033 GCA_947562095.1 Branchellion lobata
GGTATCCCTTATCATTTTATATTATGATATCCCTTATTATATTATGATATCCCTTATTATATTATATTATATTATGCGCCCAGTGCACCATTGTTTCCATACCATGCTCCTGTTGCATTCCATGCAGGAGGGTGGAAGACTCACCAAGCAATCTAAGCTGGGCACAAGATTACAGAAAATCTTCATTATTATTATTATCATATTGTGGACTAGATTTATTATTATTATTAGTATTATTATTATTGTTATATTGTGCACTACATATTATTATTATTATTATTGTTATATTGTTCATTACTTATTATTATTGTTATTATTCCCATATTCAGTACTCGATATTTTATTTTTAATACATTTAATGTTTATATTGATGGTTTGGTATTGAGGTTGTTTTGTTGAGGTTGTGTTGTTGAGGTTGTTTTGTTGAGGTTGTTTTGTTGAGGTTGTGTTGTTGAAGTTGTGTTGTTGAGGTTGTTTTGTTGAGGTTGTGTTGTTGAGGTTGTTTTGTTGAAGTTGTGTTGTTGAGGTTGTTTTGTTGAGGTTGTTGTCATTGCATCGGCCCCTTTCCACGCAGTTCCCTTCGTCACCATCGCACACATTGGTTCTTCAATTGTAAATAATAATAATAATAATAAAAAGTAATAATAATGATAATAATAAAAATAAAATAACAATAATAATAATAAAATAATGATAGTAACAACAATGATATAAATAACAATAATTACAAAAAATAATAAAATAATAATACTAACAATAATAATAACAATGATAAAAATATTAACATTAATAAAAATAAAAATAATGACAATAATGAAGGGTACAACTGATCCCAATGAAAAATCTTTATAGTCTATCTTTACACACTGTAGACACACCGTAGACAGACCGCAGACAGACCGTAGACAAACCGTAGACAGACCGTAGAAAAAAATAGACAGTTGAGTGAATGAAAGCTCTTTGTGTGTTTATTGACAAATCAACATTTACAATTGAGAACTCAACGGAGCCTCTGTGACGTCAACTTGGGGGGGGGGGGGGGGGGGTGTGGGGTGAAGGTGGGGGGAAGGTGTGGGGTGAAGGTGGGAGAAGGGTGTGGAGAAGCGTGCAGTAAAGTGTGGTGAGGGATGATGAAAAAGGGTGAAGGTAGATAGAGTTTGAATAGTTGTGGAGTTATGTGGTGGTTGTGAGTGTGTGTGGTGGAAAATATGTGTTGAGTGTGGTAGTGGTGATTCTAGCGGAAGTGGTGGTTCTAGCGGGAGTGTGGTGGTGGTGTTGGTTCTAGCGAGAGTGTGGTTCTAGCGGGAGTGTGGTGGTGGTGTTGGTTCTAGCGGGAGTGGTGGTTCTAGCGGGAGTGGTGGTTCTAGCGGGAGTGTGGTGGGAGTGGTGGTTCTAGCGGGAGTGTGGTGGGAGTGGTGGTTCTAGCGGGAGTGTGGTGGGAGTGGTGGTTCTAGCGGGAGTGTGGTGGGAGTGGTGGTTCTAGCGGGAGTGGTGGTTCTAGCGGGAGTGTGGTGGGAGAAGTGGTTCTAGCGGGAGTGTGGTGGGAGAAGTGGTTCTAGCGGGAGTGTGGTGGGAGTGTTGGTGGTAGTGTTGGTTCTAGCGGGAGTGTGGTGGTGTTGGTTCTAGCGGGAGTGTGGTGGTGGTGTTGGTTCTAGCGGGAGTGTGGTGGGAGTGGTGGTTCTAGCGGGAGTGTGGTGGGAGTGGTGGTGGTAGTGTTGGTTCTAGCGGGAGTGTGGTGGTGGTGTTGGTTCTAGCGGGAGTGTGGTGGGAGTGGTGGTTCTAGCGGGAGTGTGGTGGGAGTGGTGGTGGTAGTGTTGGTTCTAGCGGGAGTGTGGTGGGAGTGGTGGTGGTAGTGTTGGTTCTAGCGGGAGTGTGGTGGGAGTGGTGGTGGTAGTGTTGGTTCTAGCGGGAGTGTGGTGGGAGTGGTGGTGGTAGTGTTGGTTCTAGCGGGAGTGTGGTGGGAGTGGTGGTGGTAGTGTTGGTTCTAGCGGGAGTGTGGTGGGAGTGGTGACGTAGAAGATAGTGGGGGCATAAAATGGAGAGATGTGGATGAAGGGAGGGGAGAAGATGAGAAGAAGGATGGATAAAAGGGGAGAAGGGGGGAAGAGGGGGGAAGAGGGGGGAAGAGGAGGGAAGAGGGGGGAAGAGGGGGGAAGAGGGGGGAAGAGGGGGGAAGAGGGGGGAAGAGGGGGGAAGAGGAGGGAAGAGGGGGGAAGAGGGGGGAAGAGGGGGGAAGAGGGGGGAAAGGGAAAAAGGGTGAAAGGTGCTTGTAACTTAGGTGGTCCTGAGTGTATGGTACCTTGTCGTGGAAACAACGGTAAGAAGAGGGGGGGGGGGAGGAGAGAGCATGGAAGAGGGGAAGGAGAAGGGAAGAGTGGGGGAAGAAGAGGGAAAAAATTGGTGTGAAGGAAAATTTGAAATGAGAGAGAGAGGAAAAAGAAAGAAGACAAAGAGAAGAGTGGAGAGGAGGAGGAGGAGGAGAGTGAGGAAGAAGAAGATAAGAAGAGTGAGAAGGAAGAGGAAGAGAGTAATAAAAAAGAAAAAAATTGAAAAGAAAGGATCGGTGAGGGAGGAGAAACGGTATAAGGGGGAGGAGAGGGTGAAGACAAAAGAGGGGTCACGTGGTGGTGGTGGTGGTGGTCACATCACGTGCACTCCCCGATCAAGAACTGAAGTGCACGGTAACTACAAAAAATATGTTTGGAACGATCGCTACCATTAAATACAAAGTCCATATACAAGGCGCCCCTCATCATTTGGCGCTTAATTTCTATACAACGCCCGATTAATTATTCAGTGCGTAATTCTTATGTAGCGCTTAAGAATTTATAAAACGCTTGATTATTTATACAGCGCTGAATGAATTATACAGCGCTCAAATTTTTATGTAGCGTTTAATATTTTGTGCTGCCTCTTGAAGGAGCGGAAATGTCGATGTAACAGACGTCTGCCACGGTGGCGTCTGCCGTGGACCTGCCGAGGCGTCGAAATTCGTTGAGTTGTTGGAGGTGCGACAGAAAATAAATAAGTTAAAGCGAAGTTTTGGGGAAGTGGCTGAGGAGGAGAGGATGGTGTGGTGAAAGAAGGGTTGAAAATAAGGGGGGGGGGGTTAGAAGAAGTAGGGTGTTTAGAAAAGGGGGGAGGGTGTTAAGAAAAGATGGGGGGAGGGGGGTTTAGAGAAGGGGGGAGATGGGGGGTTTAGTGTTTAGGAAAGGGGAGAAGGGTGGATTGGAGAGAAAAAGGGGAGAAAAAAAAGAGGAAAGGAAGTAAAGGAAAAAGATAGTGAAAAAAGGAGGAAGAGGAGGGGGTGGGAAGGTGGAGGAGAACTAGTGGAGGAACAAAAGTGGAGGAAGTGGATGAAGGGGATTTGTAATAGAAAATTCTGGAAATTCATTAGCGCTGTGCTATTGAGTTGAAAACAAAAAAGTTATGCGCAAAATGAAGTAAAAAGAAAAAGATGTGAAAAAAAAGATAAAAAAAGAAGAAAAGAAAGAATAAAAAAAATAAAAGAGTAAAATATTTAAAAGGTGGAGAAGAAAAAGTGCAAGCGCGAAATTTCGAGTCGAAACTGTACGATAAATATAAGGAACACCGAAAGAACAATGCCACGAAAGCCGGAAGAGGAAGTGGAAGAGGAAGTGGAAGAGGAAGTGGAAGGGGAGGAAGAAAAAGAGGAAGAGGAAGAAGAAGAGGAAGGAAGAGGAAGAGGAAGAGGAAGAGAAAGAGGAGGAGGAAGAAGAAGAAAAAGAAGAAGAAGAAGAAGATGAAGAAGAAGAAGAAGAAGAAGAAGAAGAAGAAGAGGAAGAAAAAGAAGAAGAAAAGGAAGAGGAAGAAGAAGAGGGAGAGGGAGTGGAAGAGGAAGAAGAGGAAAAAGAAGGAGGAAGAAGAAGAGTAAGAAGAGGAAGAAGAAGAAGAAAACAAAGAAGAAGAGGAGGAAGAAGAAAAAGAAAAGTAAAAAAAAAGAGAAAGAAGAAACGAAAAGTGAGTTTAAACTGGGTTGGGTGTGGTGGATTGTTGGGGTGCATTTTGTTGAGTAGGCGGAGCATTTTGCTGGGGAGAAGTTGGATTTTGTTGGGGGGTTGGGGCATTGTGTTGGGGTGATGTGGGGTGTTGTTGGGGGGGTGAGATGAGGTGTTGTTGGGGGGGTGGGGGGGCTTTGGGGGCGTTGGTATCACAGCGTCCGAGAGGCTTAGTGGCCGGGGCGTCAGGAAGGAGAGCCTTGAAGAGGAGGTTAAAGCCCTTGGCTGCTAAGTCCTCCACATGGTCATCGTACACCTGGAAGCCCAAGTTGCAATAGAGATCCAAGGTCGACTTGTGATTGGAGGGCACGAGAGCGTGCATGCCGGGTGATTGGCCGTTCGATAGGGCTTGTTCCACGCTGGCCAATAGCATCTTGGCTGCGCGCTCTTTGTAACGTGATAGGCTGATGGAAACGGGGCTGGGGTACATGCGGACGAAGTCAGAGTGGTGATTGGACGAAAGGAGTGAGGTGACGCTGAAGAGGTTGTTCGAATGCAAAAGCTGCAAGAGTTGCTGTGGGGGGAAGGGGGGGTGGGTGGGTTGTTGGAAGAGTTGAGGTGGCTTGCTCGGAAAAAATGAAATAAGCTATAATTTATTTTAAAAAATTAGGAAAAAAGTAGAAAAAAAGCATCAAAAATACCATAAATCACCCTGCAACTAACCCCCCCCTAAACACCCCCCTCATTCCCCCAAACCCAACCCCATCCATTCCCCAAAATACCCCAAATTCCCCCCTTTCCTCCCCCCCCCCCATATAAACCACCTACGCACCTGGGTGGAGGTGAAGGGTATTTTTGGCTTGAAGAAGGATTGGTAGAAGGGATAGCTGTTGAAGTTACACATGATGCCCGAAGCCTTAGGAACGCTGTCGGGAGAGACGCTTCTCGAATGTTCGGTGGAAGAAGAGGCTGCAGACATGGGCTCGTCCTCTGTGGTGGTCGCTGGTGGTTGTGGTGGCGTCTCTTTCGGAGGCTCAGCCG
>OX387260.1:4877533-4880033 GCA_947562095.1 Branchellion lobata
AAGCTTACAAAGTCCTTGGCGTAGTAAGGCCTCACTATGTACACGTTGTTTGAGCGGGGACTCTCGAATGGCAACAACCTCTACGTGGTTGAATGCATGCATGCATTCATCCATTCACCCATTCGAAGTTTATGAATTCACCCACCAATTCAATAAACCATCCATTCATTCAATAAACCATCTATTCATCCAATAGACCATCCATTCATCCAATAAACCATCCATTCATCCAATAGACCATCCATTCATCCAATGAACCATCCATTCATCCAATAGACCATCCATTCATCCAACAAACCATCCATTCATCCAATAAACCATCCACTCACCCATCAAAACATCAGAAAATCCATTCTTCCCCCATCATCCAAAAAAAATATCAAAATCTCCAAACCCCCAAACACCCAAACACCCCTCTCCTTCCCCCCCCCCCCCACCAACTCTGAACTCAGCGAGCAGACCTCCCCGATGCACCCATGGCTCCTGCTCCCCCGACTTGAACAACTCCTTGTCCCGTTTGTCGATGCCTGCGAGGTGAATGAATGCACGGATGGATTGATGCATGGATGCATGGATGCATGGATTGGTTGATGGATGGATGGATGGATGGGTGAATGAATGCATGGATAAAAAGAAAAAAGTAATGGAACGGAAGAGACAATCAAATCAAAATGGATAATTTGAAAAGGGAAAAATGAATGGGAAGAAGAAGTGGTGAATTGGATGAGGAAGAAAAAAGCGGATGGAATGAATAATAAAAAATGAATGAATGGATGAATGAATGAACGTATGGATAAATGAATGGATGGATGAATGAATGAATGGATGAATGAATGAATGAATGGATGGATGGATGAATGAAGGGCCACCCACCGTGCCACTTGATGTAGGAGTTGACGAGAGCCAGATTGCTCCTGATGTCATTGATGTACTTGTACAACTCGTACAGGAGTTCCCTGCGTGGTGGTTGGATGAGGATGATGGATGGCTAGGTAGGTTGGTTGGAAGATCGATGAATGGATGGAGGTGTGGGAGGGTAGATAGATGAATGGATGAAAAGATGAAAAACGTTAGCCCCATCATCCATTCTGTCCCCACCTTGAACATAAACCCCCTTCAAATCCATAAAATCACGAAAAAAACACCCAAAAAACCACCTAAAAAAACAAAAAAATATTTTTTTAAATTACTAAAAAACCTCAAACTACACCCAAAAAAAAAAAAACTATAACAAATTACCTGAAAACCCCAAAAAACCCACCTATAAACCCCAAAAAACCACCCAAAAAAGCACCCCAGAACGCCACTCACCTGTTGATTGATGAATGGATGGATGTGTGAGAGGGTAGATGGATGAATGGATGAATGGATGGATGTGTGAGAGGGTAGATGGATGAATGGATGAAAACCCACCTGTTGGGAATATTGACGAGTTTGTCGACAATGGCAGAGAGGTCTCCGTAGCCGTCGTGGAAGCGGATGGCTCTCTCGTACCAGTCCGAGGCGCTCTGAGCCCCGTAGTACGATAGGTCGTCGTCCCCGTACATGTAGGAGGTCGGGGCGGTCTGTGGGGGTGGGTTAGAGTTGGTTAGGATGGGTTGGAGCGGATTGGTGGGTTAGAGATGGGTTAGAGTGAGTTAAAGTGGGTTGGGGTGAGTAAGAGTGGGTTAGGGATGGGTTGGAGTGGATTAGGGTGGGTTAGAGTGGGTTGGGGTGGGTTAGAGTGGGTTGGGATGGGTTAGAGTGGGTTGGGATGGGTTAGAGTGGGTTGGGATGGGTTGGGGACAAAGGTGGGGGTTTGTGGGTAAAGGTGGTGGAGCTGGGAGGTTCGGAGGTGGCTTTGGGGGTGGGTGGTTGTTTGGGTTTGAAGAGGATGGAATAGGTTGAAAGGGTAGAAATGAGTGTAGATAATAAAAAAAAAAAAAGAAAATAAAAAACTGAAACAGTAAAAAGAAAGAAAAAGAAAAAAAAGAAAAGGCAATAAGGCACCTTATTGGTGGTAGTGGCGGTGGGGAGGGTTTGAGCGGCTGCAGAAGTGGTGGCAGAGTTGAAGACCTCTTTCTTAATCTCTTCCACCGAAGGGGGGTGTTCATGGGGCAGGGTGGAGGGGGAGGTGGACGCTTCGGTGATGGGCGAGTCGGGGGATGAGGTGGAACCTGGTGGTGATAAGATGAAAGTGAATGGTGAGATGCTGGTGGTGGTGATAAGATGAAAGTGAATGGTGAGATGCTGATGGTGGTGATAGGATACGTGAGTAGAGATAGTAGGATGTTGATGGTGGTGATAGGACAAGTGATAACGGTAAGTGGAATATTGATGGTGGTTGTACGTCGGTGAAATGGTTGCAATGGTGGTGGTGGTGGTGCTAGGATGGCTTTAACGACACAACGACGAAAAGACGCACGCACCAGAGGCGCCTAGGATGGCGGCGGTGGTGCTGGTGAGGGGGAGAGTGGCTTGCTGAGTGGCGGAGTAGGAGGAGTTGGTGTTGCATTGGTAG
>OX387260.1:4885033-4892533 GCA_947562095.1 Branchellion lobata
AAACTGACCTGAATTGACTTATATATTCATAAATTCATGAATAAATCATCAAATTATTAGATTAAAAAAATAAATGGTAGATACCTGCAAACTGGAGCAAAGCAGAGGAGGAATCAAATGAAAGGATTGGTTGTTAGTACACCATGAAGGCTGAACTGCACACATTCGAGAGTAATTAAGCAAACAAATCGATCGGATGTATTTCTATGTGAAAACAACGTCTGAATAAATGCATCAGATCACTAAGCTGTAGACGTTTTGTGCTTGAAAATCAAATCGTTTCAAATGTATTGACCAATCATAATCATACGAGAAGCCAAATTAATCATAGAGCATAAAATACCTTTTAATATCAAAATAATGATAAAATAACAACAAAAACAATAATAATATAAAAAAATTAATAAAAATTAAAATAAGAAAAATGATTAAAAAAATAAATAATGATAACATAGGAATAACGATGATAATAATTCCAACATCTACGAGTGGCTTCAGGCCCGCCATATGGTTTTGGAAGAGAGGCCACACTCATCGGCCCTGGAGTCGCCATTATCGTCGTTGTCGTTGCCGATTCTGAACTTTATTGGTTTGCCTGCCTTATCATCGCCCTTATTTTTCGCGCCTTTTTTAATTTCATCTTCGTCTTCACCATCCTCATCATTCTCTTCCTCATCATCTTCATCTTCATCGTCATCATCAGCCTCAGATAAGTATCTTTGAGGGCGATATAAAAGATCTCGCATGAAGGACTTCACTGCATTGTGGTCATCCACTGCGGAAAGTGGTGGTGGTGGTGGTGATGATGATGATGACGATGAAGATGATGATGATGATGATGATGATGATGATGATGATGATGATGACGATGATGATGATGATGAGGAGGAGGAAGAGGATGATGACGACGATGATGATGATGATGATGATGACGATGATGATGATGATGATGATGAGGAGGAGGAGGATGATGACGACGATGATGATGATGATGATGATGACGATGATGATGATGATGATGATGAGGAGGAAGAGGATGATGACGACGACGATGATGATGATGATGAGGAGGAGGAGGATGATGACGACGATGATGGTGGTGGTGAAAAGGAACACGCCCATTCCCCTTCAAACCTTCCCCTCCCCCCCACCTTGCACTCCCAGCCTTTTCAACATGGCCATCACTTCTTGGTCCTTTTCTACCATGTTGTTGGTGCATCTAATGGCCACTGAGGTGAGGTTGAGGTCGTAGTACACAACCACCTTGCCAGTGAAGGTGGCGTAACACAAGCAGTTGCTTTGACGACCCTCCTCCAGCGTCAACTTCCCTGAATGGGTGCATGGGTGGATGAATGAATGCATGGATGGATGCATGAATTCATAGATGTATGAATGACCGCATAAATGGACGCATGAATTCATAGATGTATGAATGCATGCATGCATCCAGGCATTCATGAACCACCAAATACCCCATATGGAAAGAAAATTTTAATCTTATCCGACCCATTTGGATCTACGAAACAACTACCAGAAATCACAAAATTTCACCACAAAAAATCACCAAAACTCACCAAAATTCACCACAACCCCCAAGCCACCAAAACCACTACTCCCAGAACAACCACCACCCACCAGAACAACCCACCAGAACCACCCACCAGAACAACCCACCAGAACAACCCACCAGAACCACCCACCCGAACCACCCACCAGAACAACCCACCAGAACCACTCACCAGAACCACCCACCAGAACCACCCACCCGAACCACCCACCAGAACAACCCACCAGAACAACCCACCAGAACCACCCACCAGAACCACCCACCAGAACAACCCACCAGAACCACCCACCAGAACAACCCACCAAAACCACCCACCAGAACAACCCACCAGAACCGCCCACCAGAACAACCCACCCGAACCACCCACCAGAACAACCCACCAGAACAACCCACCAGAACCACCCACCAGAACAACCCACCAAAACCACCCACCAGAACAACCCACCAGAACCGCCCACCAGAACAACCCACCCGAACCACCCACCAGAACAACCCACCAGAACCACCCACCAGAACCACCCACCAGAACCACCCACCAGAACAACCCACCAGAACCACCCATCAGAACCACCCACCAGAACAACCCACCAGAACAACCCACCAGAACCACCCACCAGAACCACCCACCAGAACAACCCACCAGAACCACCCACCAGAACAACCCACCAAAACCACCCACCAGAACAACCCACCAGAACCGCCCACCAGAACAACCCACCCGAACCACCCACCAGAACAACCCACCAGAACAACCCACCAGAACCACCCACCAGAACAACCCACCAAAACCACCCACCAGAACAACCCACCAGAACCGCCCACCAGAACAACCCACCCGAACCACCCACCAGAACAACCCACCAGAACCACCCACCAGAACCACCCACCAGAACCACCCACCAGAACAACCCACCAGAACCACCCACCAGAACCATCCACCAGAACAACCCACCAGAACCACCCACCAGAACAACCCACCAGAACCACCCACCAGAACCACCCACCAGAACCACCCACCAGAACAACCCACCAGAACCACCCACCAGAACAACCCACCAGAACCACCCATCAGAACCACCCACCAGAACCACCCACCAGAACAACCCACCAGAACCACCCACCAGAACAACCCACCAGAACCACCCACCAGAACAACCCACCAGAACCACCCACCAGAACAACCCACCAGAACCACCCACCAGAACCACCCACCAGAACAGAAGGCAGCAACATTTTCTCTGAAGTTGAACCTCACCACCTGCTTGTTGAGGTTGACGATGTAAGTGAAACCGTCCCATGAACACACCAAGACCTCTTCCGTCCCGTCCCCCTGCGATAAGTGGACTTAAGTTGGAATGGATGGATGGATTAATGAATGAATGGATGGATAGATGGATGGATGGATTGGTGGATAGATGGATGGATGGATGAATGAATGAATGGATGGATGGATGGATGGACTAGTGGATAGATGGATGGATGGATTAGTGGATAGAAGGATGGATTGATGGTGGATGAGTGAGTGGATGAATGCGTGAGAATATGATTGAAGAAAATAATCGAAAAGTTAAAAATAATTATGGATAAATAAGAGGAAATATGAGGCAGGGATAGATGGACGAATGAACAAATGGTTGAGTGAATGAGTGGATGAATGAATGAACAAATGAATGAGTGAATGAATGGATGAATGAATGAACAGATAGCCTAGTGAATGTATGATTGAATAGATAAATGAATAGGTAAATAGATTTATAAATGATCGAGTGAATGGATGAGTGGAAGAATGAATAAAATGGATGAGTGAACGGATGAGTGAATGGATGAGCGAATGGATGAGTGAATGAATGAGTGAATCGATGAGTGAATCGATGAGTGAATCGATGGGTACGGTGAGGTCGATCTTGTTGAGGGAGAAGAGTTGGTGATCGATGTAGAGGGACCATAGAATGTTGTCTTCGTCTATCAGTGTCAATGTCCCTGTGAATGCATGCATGAGTGGGTGCATGGGTGGATGCATAGGTGAATGGATAAATGGATGCATGGATGGGTGCATTGATGGATGCATGCATGAGTGGATAGATGGGTGAATGCATGGGTGAATTGAGAAATAGACGAATGCAGAGGTAGGTGGATAAATAAAATCTATAGAAAGTGATGTTGGTATCCTTATGAATAGAGTGATTGATAGCTGAATGGATAGATGAATGGATGGATGGATGGATGAATGAATGGATGGATGGATGGATGAATGGATGAATGGGTGGATGAATGAATGGATGAATAGATGGATGGATGGATAAATGGATGGATGAATGAATGGATGAATAGATGGATGAATAGATGGATGGATGGATGGATGGATGGATGGATGAATGGATGAATGGGTGGATGAATGAATGGATGAATAGATGGATGGATGGATGGATGGATGGATGAATAGATGGGTTCAACGAAGGAAGAAAGACCATCCAGAGTGCAGATAGCGGAGTAGTGGCTGTTTTCCGTCGACTGACTTCTAGACGGGGACTGACTATTATTATTATTGTTATTATTATTATTATTATTATTATTATTATTATTATTATTATTATTATTATTGTTAGCAGTAATATTTTTGTTTTTTGGATTAGTACCCATGCAACCTCTCGTTTTATATTTTTTTGAAGTATTCCCCTCTTCCTCTTCTTCTTTTTCACTCTTTCCCCTCTTCCTCTCGTCCTTCCCCTTTTCTCCATCTCCATCTTCATCTTCCTCCCCTTCTTCCTCTTCTTCCTCCTCCTCCTCCTCCTCCTCCCCCTCCTTGGCACTAGTGACAACCACAGGGGCGGTATGACTGGCTGGACGGATGATGTCTGAAATGATTTCTGTGGTGACGTTGCGATTTCGCGCCCTCAGCGAACCCAGTGGGTGGTAGCATATGGAAGCGCCACTGTGGTGTGGTGTGGTTGGTATTGGTTGGTAGTAGTTAGTAGTGGTCAGTAGTAGTTGGTGTGGTTGGTGCTGGTTAGTGGTGGTTGGTAGTGGTTGGTGTGGTTGGTAGTGGTTGGTGTGGTTGGTAGTGGCTGGTAGTGGTTGGTAGTGGTTAGTGAGGGTAGTGGTGATTGTAAGTTAATTTTGTTGGTGGTTGGTTTAAGCGGTAGTGGTTAATTAGTGTGGTTGGTGGTGGTTGGCGCGGTGAATGAAGCACAGAAAAAATGTCAATGAGTGGAGTAAGTAGTAGAAAGTAGCAGTAAGTGGCGCTGAGTGGCGGTGAGTGGCGGTTAGTAGTAGTGAGTAGCAGTAAGTGGCGGTGAGTGGCGTAAGAAGTAGTCAGTAGCAGTGAGTGGCGGTGAGTGGCGGTTAGTAGTAGTGAGTATCAGTAAGTGGCGGTGAGTGGCGGTTAGTAGTAGTGAGTATCAGTAAGTGGCGGTGAGTGGCGGTTAGTAGTAGTCAGTAGCAGTGAGTGGCGGTGAGTGGCGGTTAGTAGTAGTGAGTATCAGTAAGTGGCGGTGTGTGGCGGTTAGTAGTAGTGAGTATCAGTAAGTGGCGGTGTGTGGCGGTTAGTAGTAGTGAGTAGCAGTAAGTGGCGGTGAGTGGCGGTTAGTAGTAGTGAGTAGCAGTAAGTGGCGGTGAGTGGCGGTTAGTAGTAGTGAGTAGCAGTAAGTGGCGGTGAGTGGCAAGAACAATGTAACCTGCAGGAGGGAGAAGTTTCTGACTCTCCGACAGAGGCCCTCTCATCACAACATTCCTCCCCCTCGTCATTGGTGTGGATATAGTTGTTGTAGTTGTAGTTGTATCTGTTGGTGTGGTTGTTGGTGGTTGTTAGTGGCGTGGTTGTGGTTGGTAGTGCGGTTATGGTTGGTGGTGTGGCGCGGTTATGGTTGTTGGTGTGGTTGTAATTAGTGGTGTGGCTGTGGTTGATGGTGTAGTTGTTGTTGTAGCTGTTGTTTGCTGTGGATGATTTGATGTAGTATTTTGTTGGCGGGGTTGTAGTTGGCGGCTGTTTTTCTGAAGGAGTAGTAGTAGTAGTAGTAGAAGTAGTAGTAGTAGTAGTAGTAGTAGTAGTAGTAGTAGTAGTAGTAGTAGTAGTAGTAGTAGTAGCTGAATGACTAACTCGAAAGTTATTTATAAAAATGAATATGTTACTTATTAACATAACAGTGGTATTACTGTTGTTAATACATAACGGCCTCGAAACTCTACGGGGTTAATGCCACTATAATAATATTCGTATTGTATTATATTGTATAGAACAAATGACATTGTATTGTATTGTATTGTATAGAACAAATGACATTGTATTGTATTGTATTGTATAGAACAAATGACATTGTATTGTATTGTATTGTATAGAACAAATGACATTGTATTGTATTGTATTGTATAGAACAAATGACATTGTATTGTATTGTATTGTATAGAACAAATGACATTGTATTGTATTGTATTGTATAGAACAAAATGACATTGTATTGTATTGTATTGTATAGAACAAATGACATTGTATTGTATTGTATTGTATAGAACAAATGACATTGTATTGTATTGTATTTTATAGAACAAATGACATTGTATTGTATTGTATTGTATAGAACAAATGACATTGTATTGTATTGTATTGTATAGAACAAATGACATTGTATTGTATTGTATAACGGTGATTACAGATTGTTAATCTATAAGAATAATCTCCTATTGTTACTAACATAAGAGTGGCATGAGAGGTGTTAATAATACAACAGTAGCAACCAGTCACTAATAACAACAGAGCTAATAACAATATAGTTAATAACAATATAGAGGTAATAACAATATAGTTAATAACAATGTAGAGGTAATAACAATAGAGCTAATAACAATATAGTTAATAACAATAGAGCTAATAACAATAGAACTAATAACAAGAGAACTAATAACAATAGAACTAATAACAATAGAACTAATAACAATAGAGCTAATAGAGTAAAACCGTTTCCATGGGAGCGCCTTTGATCATAGTGTTAAAGGGCGCGTTACAATATCTTTATTGAATTAGAGCTGTAATCAATCAAAGGTTGAAGTAACAACAGCGCCACCTGTTACTGTTCTTGTGGGTGGGGGAGGGGGTGGAGGGGGAACAGAGAAGAACTACGTACGAACCACCCGGTTGAGATACCAACACCTCCACCCTCCCTCCCACACCTGTCTTCACCGACATCGAACCTATCTGCAATGGGTGGTTGTGTTTGATTAGTTTTATGAAAAAATAATATATTGAAAATTCTATTAATTAAATTATTAATTAAATTATTAATTAATTATAAATTATTTATTAATTATTTTATTAATTATTTTATTAATTATTTATTAATTATTTTATTAATTAATTTTATTTATAATTAATTTTTTCAAAGCGATCGAAACTGTTGAGGAAATTAGAGCATTAACTCTACCGGGGTTAATGCCACTATAATAATATTCGTGTTTGTATTGTATTGTATTGTATTGTATTGGGATGTTTTATATTGTATTGTATTGTATTGGGATATTTTGTATCGTATTGTATTGTTTTGTATTGGGATATTTTGTATCGTATTGTATTGTATTGAACTGTGTTGTATTGTATTGAATTGTATTGTGTTGTATTGTATTGGGATATTTTGTATCGTATTGTATTGTATTGAATTGTATTGTGTTATATTGTATTGTATTGTATTGTATTGTATTATATTGAATTGTATTGTATTGTATTGTATTGTATTGTATTGTATTGTATTGTATTGGGATGTTTTGTATTGTATTGTATTGTATTGGGATATTTTGTATCGTATTGTATTGTATTGTATTTTATTGAATTGTATTGTGTTGTATTGTATTGTATTGGGATATTTTGTATCGTATTGTATTGTATTGTATTGTATTGAATTGTATTGTGTTGTATTGTATTGTATTGTATTGAATTGTATTGTGTT
>OX387260.1:4902533-4920033 GCA_947562095.1 Branchellion lobata
TGTGTTGTGAGGCGTCGTCGTTGTTGTAGTGTTGTTGTTTTTGTTGTTGTGGTGAAAAACCTTAGTAATTTTGTTGTTGTTGTCGTTAAGATAGTTGTAGCTACTGCTATTTCACATGTAGTTGTTGCTGTTGTTATTGTCGTTGCTGTTCTAAACATAGTTATTATTGCTGCTGTTATCGTTGTTGTTGTTGTTGTTGTTGTTGTTGTTGTTGTTGTTGTTGTTGTTGTTGTTGTTGTTGTTGTTGTTCTGAATAAAGTTATTATTGAAGTTGTTGTTGCAGTTGTTGTTGACGCTTGGAATTGTCCGAACGAGTGGATTCAAGCTTCAAAAGGCCTGCAAAAACATGAGAGACCTCAAGCTGGTGCTGAACAACAATCGTCTGTATGTGCTCCTCTTCATGGTCGCCAACTCCATCCTCCTCTACGCCATCTACCGACACAAAGTCATCGTCGACGTCAACTTCTGGGCGACTGAGTCCCACGACGCCCGCCCTCTTCCCGACTTACTCAATTTCTTCAACAGGTTTGAAGAGTTTTGAGTTTAAAGTTATGCGCTATATTATGTGGCTGAAATGCTTTGCTGGCTTAAGCTTCCGTTCGATAATCACCTTTGCTTTTCATAGCAGTAACAAAAATGACATCAGCAGCAATGAACTAACTACAGCAGCAACAAAAATAAAAACAACAATCATAAATAACAACAGAAACTACAAAAAAAACAACAACAACAAAAACAAAAAACAAATGCAATCAATAGAAATGTAACAACAACTATAACAGAAACAACAGCAGCAACAACAAAAAAAACCAAAACAACAGCGCAACAAAATCAAAAACAACAACAACAAAAACAACAAAAACAACAGCAACAAAAACAACAAAAACAACAGCAACAGGTACAACTAATAAAACCGTAATAACAACTGAAACAGCAACAACGGCAAAATCAGCAACAGCAGCAGCAGCAACAACAACAACAACAACTACTACTACTACTACTACAACAACAAAAATGACAACAAAAACATTTCACAACCGCTGCTTAAATCTATCGACTATTTCAGCAGGTTCATATGATGATGCTATTGTATTGTGATCGGTCATAACCTTATTATGGTAACATTATGGATAATCAGCTGAGTACAGTTGATGTTAATATTAAAAATAAAATTATGGGAGTTGATATGGTAGTAATCATTGTTCTTTGTTACGCCACGTCTTACCACGCCACACCATGCCACACTACGCCACACCACGCCACACCACGCCACACTACGCCACACCACGCCACACCACGCCACACCACGCCACACTACACCACACCAACCACACCACACCACACCACACCACACCAACCACACCACACCACACCACACCAAACCACACTACACCAACCACACCACACCACACCACACCACACCACACCACACCACACCACACCACACCACACCACACCACACCACACCACACCACACCACACCACACCACACCACACCACAGAGATGCAAAGTACTGCGAAGACCTGTTGGATGACTGGAGCAAATTTTCCTTCTCTCCACTCTACCACAACCTGGTCGCCACATTCAACGAAGAGTAGGTGAAGCTGTTGCAGTTGTTTTGTTTGTTTTGTTGTTTGTATTGCTGTTGTTTGTTTGTTTTGTTGTTTGTATTGTTGCTGTTGTTGTTGCTGTTTGTATTGTTGTTGTTGCTGCTGTTCTTGCTGTTGTTGTTGTTGTTGTTGTTGTTGTTGTTTGTGCTTTCGTTGTTCTTGTTTGTTTTATTGTTGCTGTTGTTTTTATTGTTGTTCGTAGTTTTTTTGCTGTTGTTTTTGTTGTTGTTGCTCTTACTTCTGTTTTCGTTTGTAATGTTGTTGCTTTTGTTGCTGCTGTCGCTGCTGTTGTTGTTGTTTTTTTTACTGCTGTTATTATAGCTGGAGTTGTTGCTGTTGTTGTTGCTAAAATTGCTGCTGTTATTGTTGCTGTTGTTGTTGTTGTTGTTGTTGAAGTTGTTTTCTAACAATTTATTTTGTTGTTGTTGCTGTTGTTACATGTTTTATCTTCCTGTTAATAAAGTCTCAATATATGGCATTTGTATTGCCTTTCTCAACTCCAATGGACACACAAGCGTTTGAATCAATGAAAAAAGGCAGGTAGAAGACTATCAATACGACGTCTGCGTGAGGTTTTCTGCATTAAAAGTACATAAAAGCGAATATAGTACAGAATAATTATACTGCAATATGATACAATAAAATACAATGCAATAAAATACATTGGATTACATTACGGCACATTACGTTATATTACGATACTATACAATTAGATTAGATTAGATTAGGTTAGATTAGGTTAGATTAGATTAGATTAGATTAGATTAGATTAGATTAGATTAGATTAGATTAGATTAGATTAGATTAGATTAGATTAGATAAGATTAGATTAGATTAGATTAGATTAGATTAGGTTAGATTAGATTAGATTAGATTAGATTAGAGTAGGTTAGATTAGATTAGATTAGATTAGAATAGATTAGATTAGATTAGATTAGATTAGATTAGATTAGATTAGATTAGATTAGATTAGATAAGATTAGATTAGATTAGATTAGATTAGATTAGATTAGATTAGATTAGATTAGATTAGATTAGATTAGATTAGATTAGATTAGATTAGATTAGATTAGATTAGATTAGATTAGATTAGATTAGATTAGATTAGATTAGATTAGATTAGATTAGATTAGATTAGATTAGATTAGATTAGATTAGATTAGATTAGATTAGATTAGATTAGATTAGATTAGATTAGATTAGATTAGATTAGATTAGATTAGATTAGATTAGATTAGATTAGATTAGATTAGATTAGATTAGATTAGATTAGATTAGATTAGATTAGATTAGATTAGATTAGATTAGATTAGATTAGATTAGATTAGATTAGATTAGATTAGATTAGATTAGATTAGATTAGATTAGATTAGATTAGATTAGATTAGAGTAACTCAAATCAGATAAGATTAAATCTGGTTAGTTCAAACAAACTCAGATAAGATTAAATCGGATTAGTTTAAACAAACTCAGATAAGATTAACATAAAAGTGGATCAGATTAGATTAGGTCCTGACGCCGTCTTCAACACTTAGTATGCAACATCACCTAATCAGGCCTGAGTACTATTGAATTAAGCTTGAAAAGTATGCACTATGTGTGCATAAAGAAGACATCAAGGAAGGGAGGTGGAACATTGATGGCTGTGAAGTCTCTGTTGCCTGGAAGACAAACAACCCTTTCTCACGGTCGTTATTTAACTTTAGGCGTTTTATGTTGTTACAGTTGATATTGTCGTGAGGGATTTATAGTGGTTGAAGCCTGGTGCTGATGACTCATGAGTCAGCCACCTACTGACCAGTCACCCAACCAACCCACCACCCACCCAACCCAACCCACCTTTCCAACCCAACCCACCTTTTTAACCCAACCCACCACCCACCCACCCACCACCCACCCACCCACCACCCACCCAACACACCCACCCACCCACCCACCCACCACCCCTCCAGGCAAAAGAAGGTCATGTTAGCGGACCAGGAAGGTTACTCAGCCCAGTTGAAGCCTGAAATGGCACTTCTGCACCACATCGCCAGGCAGAGCAGTGTCAAGACCATCTGTGAAACTGGATTCAACTATGGCCATAGGTTGGATGGGATGGAGGATTGGATGGATGGGATGGAGGATTGGATGGATGAGATGGAGGATTGGATGGATGGGATGGAGGATTGGATGGATGGGATGGAGGATTGGATGGATGGGATGGAGGATTGGATGGATGGGATGGAGGATTGGATGGATGGGATGGAGGATTGGATGGATGGGTGGTTGGTTGGTTGGATGGGATGGAGGATTGGATGGATGGGTGGTTGGTTGGTTGGATGGCGATTAGATGGATGGGATGGAGATTGGATATATGGGAGGTTGGTTGGATGAGTGAGAGGTTGATTGGTTGGATGGGATGGAGATTGAATGGATGGGAGTTGATTGGATGGATGGGATGGGGATTGAGTGGATGGGAAGTTGATTGGATGGGGGTAGGTTGAATGGATAGATGGGTTGGATGGCTGGCTGGATAATAAGCTGTTGACTGCTTGCTTTGTGGAAATAATCTTCATTCAGTCTTTTTCCAACCACCCTAACCAGTTCTCCTTCTTTTAACTACTCCTCCCAATTTTCCCAGCCACCCTTCAAAACCACTTTTCCAAAACCACCCCTTTCAAACCACCTTCTCTAAACCACCCCCCCCTTCAAACCATCCCCTTTCAAACCACTCCCCCCTTCAAACCACCCCCTTTCAAACCACTCCCCCCTTCAAACCACCCCCTTTCAAACCACTCCCCCCTTCAAACTACTCCCCTTTCAAACCACCTTCTCCAAACCACCCCATTTCAAACCACCTCTTCCAAACCCCTCCCCTCTACAGTAGCTTCAACTTCCTCACAGCCAATCCAAACGTCAACGTCTATTCCTTCGACCTAGGCTATCACCCCTACGTCAAGCAGATGAATGTTACTCTACAACGCTTCTTCGCAGACCAACGACTCCACCTCACGCTTGGAGACTCGACCATAACCGTGCCAAAGACAATAGCAGACAAGGTCATGCCCCTGTGTGATGTGGCCTTTGTGGATGGAGGGCACGTGTATGCAGTGGCCAAGGCTGACATCGGTAACTTCGGCAACCACATGAGCAAGGACAACCTGATCATCTTCGACGACTATCCCACCAACTGGGGAGTGGCCTTCGGAAAGGCGTGGGAGGAGGTGTTGAGCGGCAAGAAACTCCGCAAGTGGGAAGCTATTGACTTCGAAGGCGTGAGTAGGTGAAGAGAGGGCGTGAGTGAGTAAGAGGGCGTGAGTGAAAAGAAGAAGAAGGGGGAGAGGAGTGGGTGGGAGAAGGGGAAGAAGGGGAAAAGGGGAAAGGAGAAGGGTGGAAGGAAGGAGAGAATGGTGAGAAGTGAGGAGAAGGGTGGGAGGAAGCGTGAGGGAAGTGGGTGGAAGAAATGGAAAAAACTGGAAATAAGACTGAAGAGAGGGGGCGGGAAGGAAGGGAAGGAGGGGAGTAAGGTGGAGGGGGGGGGGGGAGTAAGGTGGAGGAGGAGGGGAGTAAGGTGGAGGGGGTTGAGGGGAGTAAAGTGGAGAGGGGGGGGAGAGTGAGTGGGTGGGGGAGAAAAAGAGGGAGGGAGTAAGGGAGGGGTTGAAAGGTTGGATGACCTTGGGGATTTGAGAAGAGGGGGCTGGAAATTCTACGGGATTAGAACCACTTATAATATTTTTATTTGTTTTTTATTGTATTGTAATGTCTTTTTTCATTGTATTGTATTATTTTGGTGGCATAAACCCCGTAGAGTTTCGAAATCTAACCTAACCAAGGCATTGTAGCAGAGACAAGGATTGACAACACAATGACAATGACAACAGCCACCAAGGGATGACAAAAACACGCCACCACCACGCCACCACCACGCCACCACCACGCCACCACCACGCCACCACCACGCCACCACCACGCCACCACCACGCCACCACCTCGCCACCACCATGCCACCACCACGCCACCACCATGCCACCACCACGCCACCACCATGCCACCACCACGCCACCACCATGCCACCACCACGCCACCACCATGCCACCACCACGCTTCCACTACGCTACCAACACCACAGGGGAGGAATGAGTTGAAGGTGAGGGGGGTGGCGAAAGAGGCAGACGAGGTGGCGAAAAAGACGAGTAAGTTCCGAATCAAAGAGCTCCTGCGCTGCAAGATGAGGAAGAGTGACAGACTAGAAAGAGGCATGGTGGTAGGAACTGTTATAGCTGTGTGAGAGAAGAAGGAGGAGGAAAAAACATGAAGAAGAATTGGAAGAATAAAATGAAGAATTGGAAGAAAAAAAAGAAGAATTGGAAGAAAAAAAGGAAGAATTGGAAGAATAAAATGAAGAATTGGAAGAATAAAAGGAAGAATTGGAAGAATAAAATGAAGAATTGGAAGAAAAAAAAGAAGAATTGGAAGAAAAAAAGGAAGAATTGGAAGAATAAAATGAAGAATTTGAAGAAAAAAAAAGAAGAATTGGGAAAAACAAAAAAGAGAATTAAAATAAAAAGAAAAAAGACTAAAAAAATAACAGGAAGGAGATGAGTGGAAAAAGAAAGACGAGCAAAAGAAGAAAGGAGAAGGAAGGAGGAAAAGAGGAAAAAGGAGAAAGAGGAAAAAGAGGAAGAGGAAGAAAAAGAGGAAGAGGAGGAAGAGGAGGAAAAGGAAGAAAAAGAGGAAGAGGAGGAAGAGGAGGAAAAGGAAGAAAAAGAGGAAGAGGAGGAAGAGGAGGAAGAAGAAGAAAAAGAGGAAGAGGAGAAAGAGGAGGAGGAGGAAGAAAATGAAGAAGAGGAAAGAGAGGAAGGAGATGAATTGGATGAATGGGTAGTGAGTAGTAAAGAAGAAAGGAGAGGAGTAAAAAGGGGTGAAAAGGGGTGAAAAGGGGTGAAAAGGGGTGAAAAGGAGTGAAGAAGGTGAAGAGGACAAGGGGTGATGGGTGGAAGGGGTGAGAACCGGCAGTAAAAGAAAAAGTCAAAGAAAAACCGCTGGTTGTGTGTTCCTTAGACCCCTGACGAACTCTGGTGTAACCTTCGGTGAATTAATCTCTTCAATTTTAAATAATATTAATAATTTTATATTTTTTATTTTATATATTTATTATTTATTTTTTTATTTTTTTTATTTTTATTTTTATTTTTTTTTTATTTTTTATTTTTTATTTATTGTACAATAATCCTCTCGAGTTATTTTATTTTTTTAAATTGTTTCAATTTTTTCCAATTAAGAGGCTTAATTGAATGGTGTTTAAATTCAAAAATAGTTTTTTTTTTTAATTAATTTTTTTAATTTAAAAATTATTAAAATGAATTTTTCTTTTAAAAGGTTTCCTAATTATTTTTTAAAATCATTATTTTCTTTTCGATTATTTTGTTTTTGTTTTTTAATTTTTTTGTTTTTTTTTTCGTTTTTTCTTTTTTTATTAAACAATAGTTTTTGAAACTAAAATTATTTTTTTTCTTTATTTAAGTATTCTTCCAATTTAATTTTTATTTGTTTTTAATTTTAAAATTTATTAAACCCAATCCTGCACGTTTATAACTCTCGTCTGATGCATGCATAACTCAAGCCTAACTCTTTAATCTAATCTAATCTAATCTAATCTAATCTAATCTAATCTAATCTAATCTAATCTAATCTAATCTAATCTAATCTAATCTAATCTAATCTAATCTAATCTAATCTAATCTAATCTAATCTAACCTGATCTAATCTAATCTAATCTAATCTAATCTAATCTAATCTAATCTAATCTAATCTAATCTAATCTAATCTAATCTAATCTAATCTAATCTAATCTAATCTAATCTAATCTAATCTAATCTAATCTAATCTAATCTAATCTAATCTAATCTAATCTAATCTAATCTAATCTAATCTAATCTAATCTAATCTAATCTAATCTAATCTAATCTAATCTAATCTAATCTAATCTAATCTAATCTAATCTAATCTAATCTAATCTAATCTAATCTAATCTAATCTAATCTAATCTAATCTAATCTAATCTAATCTAATCTAATCATTTATATAGCGCTGATTATACACTCCTTCTCCCTACCCGGTTCTTTAATTGGATTAACTCAATCTATGTTCACTTAATTAAATTTTTAATTGAATCAAGTTTCAAACTTATTAATGTTCACTTTTATCTACATGAAATTTTTAAAAACAACGCCAATAGTTTAAATTTATTTAATTTAGCGCCTTTGAACATAGTTCTAAAGGGTGCCGCACTGATTTATTAGAATAATTAAAGTGATGTTTTTAATTGGGTCAAATTGATTTTTTTAATTGGGTCAAATTGATTATTTTAATAAGATTAAATGTATTATTTTAATTAGATTAAATTGATTAGTTTAATTGGGTCAAATCGATTATTTTAATTGGGTTAGATTGATTATTTTAATTGGGTCAAATTGATATTTTAATTGGGTCAAATTGATATTTTAATTGGGTCAAATTGATATTTTAATTGGGTCAAATTGGTTATTTTAATTGGGTCAAACTGATATTTTAATTAATTAAATCACCAAATTATAAAAGTAAGTTTAATTTTTATTTAAATTATTTGAGCAAACCGTCACTTTTCAATTCATCTTTCCAGTTGAATACTTCACTCAAAGTTCTCATTTTAAATATCTCGTTTCCATGATTTCCTACGTGCGTATTTTCTTGGCTCCTTCAGCACAGCATCTGTCTCGTGCACTCACTGGAAGGACTAGAGATTCACTTTGAATTCATTAAGGGTTTTATTAACTTATTATACACCTAATAATTGCTTTAATTATGATCGTTTATTTTATTTATTTATAAAATCGTTTTAAATTTAATTTATAAAAATTTATTTTATTATGTGTAAAATCAATTTAAATCGCTTAATGGGGCCTCAAAACTCTAGGGCGTTAATGCCACTATAATACTATTGGCATTTGTATGTGGTTTGCGTATTGGTTTAAAACCGTTTGTATATGGTTTGTGTATTGGTTTAAAACCGTTTGTATATGGTTTGTGTATTGATTTGAAATGTATTGATTTGAAACCGTTTGTATATGGTTTGTGTATTGATTTAAAACCGTTTGTATATGGTTTGTGTATTGATTTAAAACCGTTTGTATATGGTTTGTGTATTGGTTTAAAACCGTTTGTATATGGTTTGTGTATTGATTTAAAACCGTTTGTATATGGTTTGTGTATTGGTTTAAAACCGTTTGTATATGGTTTGTGTATTGGTTTAAAACCGTTTGTATGTGGTTTGTGTATTGATTTGAAACCGTTTGTATGTGGTTTGTGTATTGATTTAAAACCGTTTGTATGTGGTTTGTGTATTGATTTAAAACCGTTTGTATGTGGTTTGTGTATTGATTTAAAACCGTTTGTATATGGTTTGTGTATTGATTTAAAACCGTTTGTATATGGTTTGTGTATTGGTTTGAAACCGTTTGTATGTGGTTTGTGTATTGGTTTAAAACCGTTTGTATATGGTTGATAATTATTTAAAATTGTAATAAATGGTTTATGTATTTATTTAAAATCATTTAATATGCTTTATTTTTGAATTTAAAATCGTTAAAAATTGATTTTTAATATTTTTATTTATTTAAAAAAACGAAAAACAGATCAAAAGCAGCCATGAGTTTGGATCTTTTTTTAAAAATGAAGTTTCATAAAAGAAAAAAAACGGACGAAAACTTTTTTTTTTTCAAAATAAAAACCTAAAAGCTTGTCAAAAGAAAATTACGCTTGTTCTTCGTAACGTTTTCATTATTCTTTAGGTTATTTTTTATATTATTTTTTTATATTATTTTTAAAATTAATTTTTAAAATTATTTTTTAATTATTTTTTAAATTATTTTTTAAAATTATTTTTTAATTATTTTTTAATTAAAGTTTTATTTGATTACGTTTTCAATTAATTTTAATTAAAGTTTATTTTTAATTAATTCAAGTTAATTAAATAATTCAATTCTTTCTAATTAATAAATCTAATCAAGAATTCTTTCCTTTAATAAATTTATTTCATTTTTCAAAAATATTTTATTTTTTTAATTATAATTTTTTTTAAATAATTTATAGTTTTTTTAATTATAATTTTTTTAAAATAAATTATAATTTTTTTAAATAATTTATAATTTTTTTAATTTTATTTTTTTTTCTCAAATAATTCTTTTTTAAAAAAATATTTTATTTAATATTTCTATATTTAATATTTTTATATTTAATATTTTTATATTTAATATTTTTATATTTAATATTTTTATATTTAATTTCAATTTTAATTCATTTTTAATTTTTATTATTTTTATTTAATATTTTTATATTTAATTTCAATTTTAATTCTTTTTAATTTTTAATATTTTTATTTAATATTTTTTCAAACAGTTAACTTTTTTACAAATTAATCAATTTTTTTCTCAATTATTATTTTCATTTTTCAAAATTAATTTTTTTTTTTTATATAATCTTTTATTATTTCATTTTTTTGTTTTATAATTTTTAAATTGAATTTTTTTATTTTTCAAATTAACAAATTATATATTTTCTAATTAATTAAAAATTTTATTTAATTAGTTAATTAATATGTTTATTTAATTAGTTAATTAATATTTTTATTTCAATTAATTTATTTTGTTTTTTCCTAATTAATCATTTTTTTGAATTAATTCAGACTTTTTTAATTATTAAAAAAAAATTAAATAACATTTAATAATTTATTTTTAATTTATATTTATTTTTAAATTATTTTTAATTTATTTTTAAATTATTTTTAATTTATTTTTAAATTTATTTTTAAGTTATTTTTAAATTTATTTTTCTAATTCTTCCATCTCTTCTTCCTTGTCATTCTTTTATAATTATTCAATTGGTTTTCAAGTGTCTTAAAGAGGTCAAGTATAAATCGGAATATATTAAAGGTCTAAAAATAGAATTCGTATTAAAAGTAAATTATTCATTAATTCATAAATTTGTTATTCATATAAATTGATTTTTTATGAACTATGTTAAGTTATTCAAAAGTTTAGTGCAGTCCAAAGAAAAAAAAGTTTTTTATCAAAAAATTGGAAAAAAAAACATTAAAAAATATTATTATTTATATAATAATAAATAAAATAATAATATTATTTATACAATAATAAATCGAATAATAATATTATTTTTATAATAATAAGTTCAATAATAATATAATTTATATAAAAGCAAACAAAACAACAACCACAACAACAACAACAACAACAACAAGACACGCAGGCGAATGAGAGCTTGCGAATGAGTTTAAAAATGCCTTTTGAAAATAATTGGTAACGATTTCAAATCTTCTTAGATTCACTTTTAAACGCTCGATATTTTGGTCGAAACTTCCCGCTTGGTCCCCATGGTTACCGCTGTTGGCTAACTTTGCTTGTACTTCGTCAACGTGTGGTGGAGGTATGTTGTTAAATTTTGTTGTTGTTGTTGTTGTTGTTGTGGGTGTTGTGGGTGTTGTTGTTGTTGTTGTTGTGGGTGTTGTTGGAAGTTTTGTTGTTTTGGGTGTTGTTGTTGTGGATGTTTTAGTTGTGGATGTTGTTGTTGTAGGTGTTGTTGTTGTGGATGTTGTTGTTGTGGATGTTGTTGTTGAGAATGTTGTTGAAGACGTTGTGATGGTTTTGATTGAAGATGTTAAAGACGCCGCTGTCAATGTTGCTGTGGTGGATGCTTCATGTGATTCTGTTGTTGTGGTTGGCTTCAAAACTTGTGGCGTTGCTGCTGTTGCTTTTGTTGTTGCAAAGGGGTTTTTTGTTGTATAAGTAGGAATGTTTGTTGTTAGTGTTGTTGTTTCTGAACTGTTCCTCTTTAAGACTTTTTCATCCTCCTCATCATCCTTTTCATCCTCCCCATCATCCTCTTCATCATCCTCATCATCGTCTTCATCATCCTCATCACCTCCAACATCAACAGCCTCATTATTACTATGATACTCACCACCACCATCATCACCATCATCACCATCATCACCATCACCACCATCATCATCATCATCACCATCACCACCATCATCAACATCACTATCATCATCACCACCATCATCACCATCATCACCATCACCACCACCATCATCACCATCATCACCATCATCATCACCATCACCACCACCATCATCACCACCATCATCACCACCACCATCACCACCATCACCATCACCATCATCACCATCATCACCACCATCATCACCGTCATGACCATCATCATCACCATCACCACCACCACCACCACCACCATCATCACCATCATCACCATCATCACCATCATCATCACTATCACCACCACCATCACCACCACCACCACCATCACCACCATCATCACCATCACCACCACCATCATCACCACCACCATTCCCGGTGTTTTCATCACCACTATGTTTTTTACCGTTTCCACTATCAACATCACCACCATCATTACTATCACCATTCTCACACCCATTCTCGTCGTCCTCATCACCATCGTCAGTGCAATTCACCAAAACTGGAAAACCTTTTGGAACTTTGGCTTTTTTGGTGCTTTTGGGAACAGCATTTGGCAGCAGGAGGATATGATGAAATGGTAACACTCCGCTGAAAGAAGAAAACTTGAAAGCCGGTGATGATGGTGATGATGATGGTGATGAGGATGGTGATGGTGGTGATGATGATGATGCTGATGAGAATGGTG
The DNA here is from genome assembly GCA_947562095.1 of Branchellion lobata. NCBI lineage: Eukaryota > Metazoa > Annelida > Clitellata > Hirudinida > Piscicolidae > Branchellion > Branchellion lobata. The sequence continues at coordinate 4,914,867 of OX387260.1, forward strand.
ATGATGGTGATGATGATGATGATGATGATGATGATGATGATGATGATGATGATGATGATGATGATGATGATGATGATGATGATGATGATGATGATGATGATGATGATGATGATGATGATGATGATGATGATGATGATGATGATGGTGCTGATAAAGATGATGATGATGGTGGTGATGATGGTGCTGATAAAGCTGGTGATGATGGTGGTGATGATGTTTTATTGGGTTCGAAAAGAGATTTTATGGAAAATTTTTCTCTTTGAAATCTAGACAGTTTTCTTTGTTGTTGGTGTTGTTGTTGGTGTTGTTGTTGGTGTTGTTGATAATGTTGGTGTTTTTGGTGTTGTTGTTGGTGTTGTTGATAATGTTGGTGTTGTTGATGTAAGTGTTGATGTTGGTATTGTTTTTGTTGTTGTCGTTGTTGATGTTGGTGTTGGTATCGTTGTTGGTGTTGGTATTGTTGTTGTTGTTGATGTTGTTGCTGTTGTTGATGTTGTTGTTGCTGTTGATGTTGTTGGTAGAGTGGCGAGCGATAATAATTTTCAACAAATTCTTGTTCTTGACTTCTTGCGACTTGTTGCAAAAGTACTTGAAGCTTTTTGATGTTGTGTTGTTTTTCTTGTTCCTTGTACAGTGTTGTTGTATGAACAACACTACCACCGCCGCCACCACCGCCACCACCGCCACCACCGCCACCAACACCATCAATGCCATCGTCACCAACACCTCTAATACCGCCATTACCACCACCGCCACTACTACCACCGCCACTACCACCACCGCCACTACCACCACCGCCACTACCACCACCGCCACTACCACCACCGCCACTACCACCACCGCCACCACCGCCACCGCCACTGTGTAGCTGCAGTGAGCGGTAGAAGATGTGTAGTCTGCGTAGTTGTTGTGGTTGAAGCTGCTGGAAGTATTCTAAGCTCCATTTCAGCAATCGCTCTTGGTAGATGACTGTTGAAGGTAGACGACATGACTCTGTGGATGGTTGTGGTCGCTTGTGGTTAGTTGTGGTCGTTTTTGGGTTGTTGTGGTTGCTTGTGGTTAGTTGTGGTTGCTTGTGGTTAGTTGTGGTCGCTTGTGGTTGGTTGTGGTTGCTTGCGGTTGGTTGTGACAAATGCAAAAAATAAAATTTCAACAGCAACAACAACTCCAAAACACCCACACAACAAAAACAACATCAACAACTTCAAAAATAAAATCAACATTAACAACCTTAACAGCAACATCAACTCAACAACAACATCAAAATCAATTTTGACAATAACATCAACACCAACATCAACAACAACATTAACAACAAAGACAACATCAACACCAACATCAACAACAACATCAACAACAAAAACAACATCAACATCAACATCAACAACAACATCAACAACAAAAACAACATCAACATCAACAACAACATCAACAACATCAACAACAACATCAACATCAACATCAACAACAACATCAACAACATCATCAACAACAAAAAACATCAACAACAACACCAACAACAACATCAACAACATCTACAACAACAACAACATCAACAACAACAACATCAACAACAACAACATCGACAACAACATCAACAACAACATCGACATCAACATCAACAACAACATCAACATCAACAACAACATCAACAACAAAAACAACAACCATTCCTCAAAAGAGTGTAGTGAGGCATGAGGAGGTTGTACTTGTGGGAGTCGTTGATGTAGTTGTAAGAGTTGTGGTAGTTGTTGTGCATCTGTTGCATGTTGTTGCTGTTGTTGTTGCTGTTGCGGTTGCTGTTGTTGTTGCTGTTATTGTTTTTGTTGTTGTTGCTGCTGTTATTGTTGTTGTTTTTGTTGTTTTTGTTGTTTTTGTTGTTTTTGTTGCTTTTGCTCGTGTTGAAAGTTTTTATCATGTTTTGTTGTTGATGTTTAAGTGTTGTGTTATTATTATTATTATTATTATTAAAAATATTGTTATTGTTGTTGTTATTATTATCTTTTTTATTGTTTTTGTTATTGTTATTGTCGGCGGTGATGACACCAGCTTCATCGTCGTCGTCACCACAAGAGAGAGTCATTGTGTTGATGCTTTTATCGATTTTCTTGAAATAATTCAAAAAACATAAATAAATAAAAATATAAAAATAAATAAAAATAAATAAATATAAATAAAAATAATAAAAAATAAATAAAAAAATAAAAATAAATAAAAATAAATAAATAAAAATAAAAATGAATAAAAATAAATAATTAAAAAATATTTAAAAAAAATAAAAATAAATAATTAATGGAAAAATAAATGAATAAATGATAAATAGAGAAAAAATTATATTGAATTGATAAATAAAAAATAAATAAATAAATAAATAAATAAATAAATAAATAAATAAATAAATAAATAAAGAAAGAAAGAAATAAATAAATAAATAAATAAATAAATAAATAAATAAATAAATAAATAAATAAATAAATAAATAAATAAATAAATAAATAAATAAATAAATAAATAAATAAATAAATAAATAAATAAATAAATAAAGAAAGAAAGAAAGAAAGAAAGAAAGAAAGAAAGAAAGAAAGAAAGAAAGAAAGAAAGAAATAAATAAATAAATATATGAATGAATAAATAAATAAGTAAATAAAAATAAATAAATAAATAAATAAATAAATAAATAAATAAATAAATAAATAAATAACTAAATAAATAAATAAATTATGAATGAATTAAGAAAAAAATAAATAAAAATCAAATTTTTTGAATTTTTTTTTTATTTGACGTCATCACCATGCAGTAGAGAGTCTTGGTGAGGAGTTCTTGCATCACCACGACTATGACGACAACACCGGAAGTAGCATTAGTTTCTCTTCCGGTTTTTTCTTTTTCCGTTGGTATCCACCAATCTACGCACTGGAATTTGGCCCCTGAAAGAGAAGGAAAAGGTTTTTTTTTTCGGATTAGGTTAGTTATATGGTTTTTTTTGGTTTTTTGATGTCATCTTTTAACCAAAATTACAACCCCCAAACCCCCCCCCCCTCTCCCCCAATTCCCCCAAAAACCCTTTTTAACTTATCCAAAAACCACCTCCTTCAACACCCCCAAAAAACCCCACCAACACCTCCAAAAAACCCCACTAACTCTCCCAAAACCCCCACCAACATCCCCAAAACCCCCAAAACCCCCACCAACTGGGTAGTGGCGAGTGGCAGAGGGGTTCAAAGTGGGCAACAAAAGGCCATAAACACCCAACATCCACCCTGTGGACACAGCCCTGTACCATGGGGGTGTGGTAGAAGTGGGGGAGGGGGCATGGAATGGGGGCAAGGTAGTTCAACTGGTGGTTGTGGTGGTTGTGGGGGTGGTGTTGGGGGTTGTGGTGATTTTGATGGTTTTTGGAGTGGTGGTGGTCGTTGTAATTGTTTTTGTCGTATCTATGTTGGTTTCCAATGTTGATGTTGTTGTTGTTGTTGTTGTTGTTGTTGTTGTTGTTGATGTTGTCTTTGACTGTTTTATATCTGTTTACATTTTTGTTTTTGTTATTGTTATTTTTGTTATTATTCTTATTGTTTTTATTGGTGTCGTGGTGATAGGTGTCTTCATTGACAACAACAACGTCCCTGTTGTCTCTGCTGCCTGTGGCTGTGTGTGTGTGTGTGTGTGTGTGTTTGTGTGTGTGTGTGTGTGTGTGTGTGTGTGTGTGTGTGTGTGTGTGTGTGTGTGTGTGTGTGTGTGTGTGTGTGTGTGTGTGTGTTTGTGTGTCCAAGTTTAAAAATAAAAAATATAAAGCTACCACAATCACAAGGGTATTAAACCCTCTCTGCCCCTTTTTCATCCTCATATTTCTATCCCCCCCTCTTTTCGATCCCCCCCTTTCATCCCCTTTTCCCCTCTTCATCCCCCCCCCTTCATTTCCCCCCCTCTTCATCCCCCCCCCCCTCTTCATTGCCCCGCTTCTTCACCCCCCCCCCCCTTACACCCTTGTCCACAACCTCCTCCACCCCCCCCCCCTCACTGGCAATATACATGGACTTGTATAGACCTCGTTCGTAACACCTCTCCTCCTCCCCCCTGCCGATGTAAGGGCCTGCGGGAGGTCTGTTGTAGTGGTCTCGAAACTCTACGGGGTAAATGCCACTATAATAATATTCGTAGCTGTATTTTATTTTTTGTATTGTGTTGTATTGTATTGTATTGTATTGTATTGTATTGTATTGTATTGTATTTTATTGTATCGTTTTGTTTTGTATTGTTTTTTTGTATTGTATTGTTTTTTTGTATTGTATTGTATTGTATTGTATTGTATTGTGTTGTATTGTATTGTGTTGTATTGTATTGTATTGTATTGTATTATATTGTTTTTTTGTATTGTATTGTATTGTATTGTATTGTATCGTTTTTTTTTGTATTGTATTGTATTGTTTTGTATCTTATTGTTTTGTATTGTATTGTATTGTATTGTATTGTTTTGTTTTGTATCTTATTGTTTTGTATCTTATTGTTTTGTATTGTATTGTGGTCGAATAAGGAAAGATAAAAAATACAAAGCTAAAAAAGCTTTTCTGTTTTTTGAGTTAATATTTTTAATTTATTATGAATAATAAATAATAATAATAATAATAATAAATTAATAATAAATAATAATAATAATAATATTTAAATAATGAATAATAATAATAATTTAATATAAAAAAAAAAATAATAATTAAATAATAAATAATAAATAACAATTTAATAAAAAATTTATTTGTGAAAACTTGAGAAAAAAATTTTTATTAAAAAATTTTTTCCAATGAAAAAGTTAAAAAAAAGGTTTTAATTAAGATTAATTTTGAAAAAAAAAAGATTTCAATAGAAAATAATTAGAAAAAAACAAAAATAAAAACTGATTTTACAATAAAAAAATGATATCTGTTCGAAAAATAAAATAAAGACAAACAGAAAGCATCAACAGACTGGAGTAAAAAAAGAAAAAGGATTTAGAAAAAGAAAACGAAGAAAAAATAAACAAAAAAAAAACAGAAACAAAGAGGAACAAAAAAAACCAAAAAAGAACAAATAGAAACAAAGAGGAACAAACAGAAACAAAGAGGAACAAACAGAAACAAAGAGGAACAAACAAAACAAAGAGGAACAAACAGAAACAAAGAGGAACAAACAAAACAAA
>OX387260.1:4925033-4930033 GCA_947562095.1 Branchellion lobata
GCTTTTAGATAGACTGAACTTTTCAACAACCATTAAAATGTGCATAGTTAAAATTCATTTATGGTGCATGTTTTAAAATGGCTTGTTTGCAATCGCCACTTTATATGAAACTTAACAGAGTTATAAAGTGGTTACTCAATTTTCAGAATTTTTCCAATTTCCATTTTGCACGAGATTTGTGCAGAATAAATATATAATTGCATTAAGATTCTTCAAATATAGTTTTCTAGTAAAAAAACAGTTGATCGAAATAAAATAGATTAAATATAAATGTTTCAATTTTTTGGGTTTTAAATTAAAAATTTTCTCAATTTTATTTTCAATAGATTGAACAATGACCGAACTTCTATCGGAGTCAGCGGAAGCAATGACATCGTGTATGCACCGTTTAAGCCGTCTGCTTTAAATAATTTTTCACCATCTCCCCACCAATTTTTATTGTTTTCCACTCAACAATCGTTTTCCACCTCCATCTTCACTCTAATTCACCCCACAGACTCCCTTACAATGAAGGCCTCCACTCACGAAGACACGCTGTTTTGCACTGCATTAAAGGCGCTTGGTTGGCAAACATAATAATGATAAATCTAAATAGTGAAGCGCCAAAGTAAGCAATTAGTGAGGCGCTCAATAATAAGAATAAAATGACAAAACCATTTTTAAAATAGAAAATTATGAGTAAAAATGAATTTTGAAAAAATAATTTTCAATGATCTCCAATCACTCTTCCTACAATGGACTTTTTACCACCACCACCACGCGTCATAACTTCCACATTACTACATCATCACAATCGCCACTACCACACCATCATTCTTATCACCAATATACATCACCACCACAGCATCATCTTTATCACCACCATCACACCATCCTCATCACCACCACTACCATACCATCATCTTCATCACCACCACTACCACATCATCATCTCTATCACCACCACTACCACTACCATACCATCATCTTCATCACCACCACTACCACATCATCATCTCTATCACCACCACTACCACTACCACACCATTTTCTCTATCACCACCATACACCATCACCACACTATTCTTTCCATCACCACCACCACACCATTCTCTCCATCACCACCATACACCACTTCACCATTCTTTCCATACACCACCATCACCACAGGTTCATCACCGACCTCAGCACCAATGGAACTTACATTAATAAAAGGAAGGTTGAGAGTGGTGGGGAAGAGAATACTAACAGTAGTATAAGCAAACAAATTATTTTTATTTTCATTGGTATTATAATAATAATAACAATAATAATAATAATTATTATTATTATTAGTATTATTATTATTATATTTTTTGTTATTGTTATCATTGGGATAATGTTATCAGTTGATATTTCGCATTCCAGATGGCAAGGCAGGAAAGAATAAGAGATGGAGATGTGGTGACACTAGGTAGTCTTATAATAATAATAATAATAGTAATAATAATAATATTAATAGTAATAATAATAATAATAATAATAATAATAATAATGATAATAATTATTATTGCAGGTTACAAGGGAGGGCATGCGATGCTTGCTGGTGAATCCTTCAAGGGGGATGTCTTCAATGAACTGAGTCTTTTGGTGGGTGGGTGCGTGCATGCATTCATGCATGCATGCATGGTCGCATGAATGCATGCGTAGATGCACGGTTGCATGGATGCATGGTGGCATGAATGCATGCATGGTGGCATGGTGGCATGGATGCATGCATGGTGGCATGGATGCATGGATGCATGCATGGATGCATGGTGGCATGGATGCATGCATGGATGGATTGATGGAGATTTATATTATATAATTCAATGAGTATTAACTTACTCAAAAATTTATTTAATTTTATTTATTCTATTTATTCTTTTGACAGTTTGTTGAGGCCAATAAGTCTTTGGTGCTTTTGCAAAAGTATGCTGATGGAGAAAAAGGAGGAGGAGGAGGAGGAGGAGGAGGAGGAGGAGGAGGAGGAGGAGGAGGAGGAGGAGGAGGAGGAGGAGGAGGAGGAGGAGGAGGAGGAGGAGGAGGAGGAGGAGGAGGAGGAAGAGGAGGAGGAGGAGGAGGAGAAGAATGGAAAAAAGAAAACGTAGAAATGAGAAAAAAAAGGAAAAGTAGAAATGAAGAAGAGATGGTGAAGAGGAGTAAAATGGAAAGAATTATGAAGGAGAGAAAAGATGAAGATAGAATGAATGGGAAAGAAAAGAAGAAGAAGAAAGGAAAGAAAGATGTTGAGGAGGAAGAAAAGAAAAAAAATGAGGATGAGGAAGAAGAAGATGTTTATGAGATCTCATTGTTGGAGTTTTCAAGTGACAAGGAAAATGATCAGACACTCCAGTACACAAACAAGAAAGATGGTTCACTGGGGACTTCCGTAGGTGAGACTTGGTTACTGATGGAGGTGGAGGAGGATGAAATGATTGATAGAAAGGAGGGAGAAAAGGAGGAGGGGGAGGAAGAGGAGGAGGAGCAGGAAAAGAAGAAAAAAGAGGAGGAAAAAAAGAAAAAAGAGGAGGAAGAGGAGGAAAAGAAAAAGAAGGAGAAAAAGGATGAAGAGGAGGATGAAATGGAGAAAGAAGAAAAGAATGTGGCAAAGAAAAAAGACGCAGGAGAGAAAAAGACCGCGAATCAGAAAGAGGAAGAGAAGGAGGATGAGAAAGAAGATGATGAAGAGGAAGGGGTTGATGTGGAGAAGGATGGTGAGGAAGAAAGGAAGAATGAAGAGGAGGTTGTGGTGAAAAAGGAATGGGATAATGATGAGGAGGAGGAAGAAAGAACAGGAGATATTGAGATTTTTGAATTAATATGGCCTGTTAAGATGGAGGCTGGCTGGTCATCTCAGTTCAGCGCTTTTGGTGATGGTGGTGATGGAGGTGGTTTGAATGGGGGATTTGATGGTGCTTTGGAGGGGGCTGTTGATGGTAGTTCGGCGTGTTTGAGGCCAGATGAGTTGGCAACAAGGACAACGGTTGTCAATGACAATGTCGAGAAGCTACGACCTAATGACCCCGCTCAACAAAACCAAAAAATAGATAATGATATTATAAATAATAATGAAATAACTATCATTAATAATAAAATAAATGATACAAATAATAATAAAATAAATAATAAAAATAATAAAAAAATAAATAATAAAAAGAAGCGAAAAAAATACAGATCAAACTTTTGCGCAAAAAAGAAAAAAATTGCGAAGAAGAATAATTTTGTTGAGGAGGAGGAGGAAGACAACGATGATGGTGTTTGCAGCGCCACTCCATGTCTCAGACCACAAGGTTCCATTATTGACTGGGTTTGTGGTGATGATGGTGGTATTAGTGGTGAGGGCAATGTTGTGGGGGTGATTGTGGTGATGATGATGGTTGTTGTGGTGATGATGATGGTGGTTATGGTATGATGATGGTTGTTATGGTGATGTTGATGGTTGTTATGGTGATGGTTGTTGTGGTGATGATGATGGTGGTTATGGTGATGATGATGGTGGTTATGGTGATGGTTGTTGTGGTGATGATGATGGTGGTTATGGTATGATGATGATGGTTGTTATGGTATGATGATGGTGGTTATGGTGATGATGATGGTGGTTATGGTGATGATGATGGTGGTTATGGTGATGTTGATGGTGGTTATGGTATGATGATGGTGGTTATGGTGATGATGATGGTGGTTATGGTATGATGATGGTGGTTATGGTGATGATGATGGTTGTTATGGTGATGGTGATGGTGGTTATGGTGATGATGATGGTGGTTATGGTGATGATGATGGTGGTTATGGTGATGATGATGGTTGTTATGGTGATGATGGTGGTGGTTATGGTGATGATGATGGTGGTTATGGTGATGATGATGGTGGTTATGGTGATGATGATGGTGGTTATGGTGATGGTGATGGTGGTTATGGTGATGTTGATGGTTGTTATGGTGATGATGGTGGTGGTTATGGTGATGATGATGGTGGTTATGGTGATGATGATGGTTGTTATGGTGATGATGGTGGTGGTTATGGTGATGATGATGGTGGTTATGGTGATGATGATGGTGGTTATGGTATGATGATGATGGTGGTTATGGTATGATGATGATGGTTGTCAGGGTATGATGATGATGGTGGTTATGGTGATGATGATCATGGTGTTTATTTTGCTTGTGGGCTTTAGTATTAGCGTGGTGTGGCGAAAGTGGCTGTAAGGGTGTAGCGGTGGCGTGGTGCGGTGGTTTTTTGGTAACAATGCTATGTAACAACCACAACATTGTTCTCATTATCGATGACCACGTGACACACTGGCAGGTGCAGTGTGACGTATGTGACGCATGGACGCACACGGCATGTGTGGGGATCTCGATCAACAGCCTTCAGACCTCCCCCTTCTCCTGTTGCCTTCCTCCCCACGTCACCATGGAAACCAACCAGATTTCTAAAAGTGCAATTACCTAGGAATTTATTATTATTATTATTTATGTTATTAATATTATTATTTCATTATTTTAATCGTCTTTTAGCTCCTATTTTTTCTTTCATTCTTGGCTTTTCAAGCCTCCCGTTATACTGATATTTCATACTGCATCTCTTCATTAACACTTGCACTGACACTTGCCTCAGTATGGTCAAATCTCTCCTAAGCATAATAATATTGTTTTGGTGACGCGAGCATTATAAAGGTATTACTGTTTTTATCTAATTATGATGAATAATTTTGTTAATCATAATTTCAATAATATATAATAATATTTACAATCATAATTAATATTAATAATTATTATTAATTGTAATTAATTATAATATTAATTATAGTTAATGAGAACATCGATCGAAGTGATTTCTTTTTCAGTTATGACGATTTCCCTTATTCTTTTTAACGCCTTCACTTTTGACCACTGTACGCACGAGGGGTCTTGGACCTTTTAGCGGCTAACGCCACCAACCATTCTCACTTGAAGCGTTACTCTCCGATCCGTTACTCGTTTCAACTACAAAGCGTTACA
>OX387260.1:4935033-4962533 GCA_947562095.1 Branchellion lobata
CCAACTATGGAACAGTCCAGGATGCCACCGTGGTGAAGGACAACGTCACACAAAAGTGGGTGTCTTTGATGATGGCATATTCAATGTGAAATATATTTGAATCAACTTTATTCACTCATAACCTTCTTCACTCATCCATCCATCCACCCATCTCACATCCATTCACTCATACATCCATAAATTTTTTCAGGTCGAGGGGTTTTGGGTTTGTGGTGTTCACACACTCGCACATGACGGACTGTGCTCAGTCGGCTCGTCCACACAGGATCCTTGGGAAGGAGGTTGACACAAAAAGAGCCATTCCTAAATCCGTAAGTGGTGTGGTGTGGTGTGGCATGGTGTGGTGTGGTGTGATGTGATGTGGTGTGGTGTGGTGTGATGTGATGTGGTGTGATGTGGTGGGGTGGAGTGCGGTGTGGTGTGGTGTAGTGTGGTGTGCTGTGGTGCAGTGTAGTGTGGTGTGGTGTGGTGTGGTGTGGCAATGGTGTGATGGTTGTGGTGGTGGCAGTTACTGGTTGAAGTTGTAAAAAAGCCTACAACTAATTTTATTTTTCCATCAAAACGACAATAATTAATTGCACAACAAACTAGTACCCAAACACCTGACCCCCCCCCCCCCCCCCATCTCCCTTCCACATAGACCATAGATGCAGGTTTGTTGCCTAAGAACCCTCACATCCAGTCTAGGAGGGTTTTCATCGGAGGTCTCCGACAAAGCACCACCTCCGAAGCCATCTCTCAATACTTCTCTGAGTCAGTGGGGGGCGTGTTGTGTTCAGTGGGGTGTCTTGTTTGGTTGGGGGGGTAGTTGGGGATTTGGTAGAGGGAGGGGGGAAGGGGGGGGTTTTATTCATGGGTGTTTTTCAGGGGGTTAGAGTTGGAGGTTTAGGTTCACTCAGAGGCTGGCATGAGTGACAGAGTGTCTCTGTGCATGAGGAAGATTGACATCATTAAAAAATAATTACCTCTGACTCAATATTCTTCTTTAAGTGTAGAAAAAATAATTATTAAAAACACCGCCTGCATAAATCCTCCCACCCACATAACTCCTCCCACCCACATAACTCCTCCTACCCATTTCACTCCTCCCACCCACATAACTCCTCCCGCCCACATAACTCCTCCCACCCACATAACTCCTCCTACCCATTTCACTCTTCCCACCCACATAACTCCTCCCACCCACATAACTCCTCCTACCCATTTCACTCCTCCCACCCACATAACTCCTCCTACCCATTTCACTCCTCCCACCCACATAACTCCTCCTACCCATTTCACTCCTCCCACCCACATAACTCCTCCCGCCCACATAACTCCTCCCACCCACATAACTCCTCCTACCCATTTCACTCCTCCCACCCACATAACTCCTCCCACCCACATAACTCCTCCCACCCACATAACTCCTCCTACCCATTTCACTCTTCCCACCCACATAACTCCTCCTACCCATTTCACTCTTCCCACCCACATAACTCCTCCTACCCATTTCACTCCTCCCACCCACATAACTCCTCCTACCCATTTCACTCCTCCCACCCACATAACTCCTCCTACCCATTTCACTCCTCCCACCCACATAACTCCTCCCGCCCACATAACTCCTCCCACCCACATAACTCCTCCTACCCATTTCACTCCTCCCACCCACATAACTCCTCCCACCCACATAACTCCTCCCACCCACATAACTCCTCCTACCCATTTCACTCTTCCCACCCACATAACTCCTCCTACCCATTTCACTCTTCCCACCCACATAACTCCTCCCACCCACATAACTCCTCCCACCCACATAACTCCTCCTACCCATTTCACTCCTCCCACCCACATAACTCCTCCTACCCATTTCACTCCTCCCACCCACATAACTCCTCCTACCCATTTCACTCCTTCCACCCACATAACTCCTCCCGCCCACATAACTCCTCCCACCTACTTCACTCCTCCCTCCCACATAACTCCTCCCACCCACATAACTTCTTCCACCCACATAACTTCTCCCACCCACCCAGTTTTGGGGAAGTGTTGACGGTGGACTTGATAGAGGACTCCTCGAATGGCAAGAGCAGAGGCTTTGCCTATGTCACCTTCTCTGACTCTGACTCCACTGACAAAGTCATTGGTTAGTCATGCCTTGCCGTGTCATGTCATGCCATGTCACTTTGTGTCTTGTTGTGTCATGTCATGTTGTGTTCTGTCATGTCATGCCATGATCTGTTGTATTGTAACTTTTCCCTCATCCCCTTTCCACCTTCCACCACTTTACACCACTTTTCACCACTCATCCTCTCCTACACCACAAAACATCACTAGGATTCACCACAAATCTTCTCCTTCACCACAAAACTTCAATACATTTTACCACCATTTCACTATCATCCGCCACAATCTCTCACCACCCTCTTCCACCACAATCTCTCACCACCCTCTTTCACCACCCATCCACCAGTTCAAAAGTACCACAACATTGACTCTCGCAAGTGTGAGGCCAAACCCGCCTTCCACAAGGTGTCCAAGGGACAGTACCATGAGCCCCAGCCTCCTCCCCCTTTCAACAACTACAACGACTTCCAGGTGCTCTGAGGAGGAGGAGGAGGAGGAGGAAGAGGAGGAAGAGGAGGAGGAGGAGGAGGAGGAGGAGGAGGAGGAGGAGGAAGAGAAGTGGAATTTTTTGAAATTAGTTGAAATAGAAGGACGATATGCGAGAAGAATTCATTTGATGACTTCTGGTTCAAAAGATCTTCTATTGCTCCATTAACCACCCACCCTCTTCACAACTCTATCCACCATCCTTACAATCACCTACCCCCCTTCCTCTCAGGCCCTCTTTGGGGCTATGCAGCAACAACAGCACTACTACAACAACAACCAAGGAGGCGGTTACAACAACGGCAACAAGGGGTCCTACAACAACAACAACAACGGATGTCCTCACGACCCGGATGACAAGATAAAATGTTTCCACTGTGACAGTACTCACCTTACCTTATTGTCATCCACTGCTTCCCTCACTCTTCCTCCCCCTTCACCATCTACCGTTTCTCTCACTCTTCCTCCCCCTTCACCATCTACCGCTTCTCTCACTCTTCCTCCCCCTTTCACCACCCACCACTTCCTTCATTCCTCCTCCCCCCTTCACCACCCATCACTTCCCTCATTCCTCCCCCCCCCCCTTCACCACCCATCACTTCCCTCATTCCTCCCCCCCCCCCTTCACCACCCATCACTTCCCTCATTTCTCCTTCCCCCTTTGTAACATCACTTTTCCCTTTTTTAACCTAAATTCTCATCCTTCTTTCTTTTTTCACCATCTCCCCCTTCTTTTCACTCCATCAAGCACCTTTTTCCATTCCCGTTTACACTTCTTATTACTCCATTAGCCCCAATTCATCTTGTAACTACTGCCCTCCGAAAACTTATTCAAATCCTTCTGTACCTAACATTACCACTACATGTTGTTCACTATCACTCTCCACACCCACCTAGCCACACAAGCCATCACTAACCACCACCATTCACCATACCCACCACTAACCACCACCATTCGCCATACCCACCACTCCACCATAGACACCACTAACCACTTGACCACCTCCTAACATGGCCCTTGTGCAGACGGGTCTGCAGGCGCTGAGGCATGGAACACCGCCACCTCCCCTCCCCCCACCCCCGCTGCCCCTGCTGCTGCTGCATATAGTGCGTTGCTTGCTTCTTTGGATATTCGTTTGTTTGTTTGTTTTGTTGGATGTTTATTCGTTTGTTTGTTTGTTCGTTCGTTCGTTTGTTTGTTTGTTTGGCTGGATATTTATCCGTTTGTTTGTTTGTTCGTTCGTTCGTTTGTTTGTTTGGTTGGTTGGTTTTTACAGAGTTTTTTTCAATTCTCATTTTTATGTTACTTATCATCGTTCCAACCAACCACCACACCACCAACCAACTACCACACCACCCAACAACTGCAACCACCACCACACCATCCACCAGTGGCTTACGACCCCCGCTACCCAGGAAACTTCGGCAATTACTACAACAACAACAACAACCCTCGAAATTTTAAAAACAAGCCAAATTATCATCAGAAGACCAAACCCTACTGAGTAGCTGGTGTTTTACTTAGATTACTCCGGTAGTAGTAGTGGTTGTAGTTTTAGTAGGGGTGGTGTTAGTGGTAGCAGTAATGCTGGTGGTAGTTATTTAAGTCGTAGTAGTAGTTGTAGTAGTAATTGTAGTAGTAGTTGTAGTAGTAATTGTAGTAGTAGTAGTAGTAGTAGTAGTAGTAGTAGTAGTAGTAGTAGTAGTAGTAGTAGTAGTAGTAGTAGTAGTAGTAGTAGTAGTAGTAGTAGTAGTAGTAGTAGTAGTAGTAGTAGTAGTAATTTTTGTCTAGATTTCCAGTAGCATTAGTAGCAGTAATGGTAGCTACTGTTGTCTTTGAACCTCCAACCAAAATTTTGCGTATTTGCGTAGTCAACACGATTGGGTATTTAGTATACGTATCTTGTACTCCGTGTACCCTCGCGTACTGATCATACACTCTCGCGTACTGAACATGCGCTTGTGCTCTTGTATGCGACTGTGTGTCAATACCCGTTGTACGTAAAATACCGAAAAGGTACGTTTTCTTTGTATTCGATGCAGCGTCGTCTTCAGTTAGTTTCTTCTTCGTGAGTTTACATTTGCGTACATCAGTACACGCGGTAGCGTAGTACAAGGTTTACTATGGAGGTAGTAGTTGTAGTAGTAATAGTAGTATCGGCCGGATATACTAAAATAAATAATTTATACCAATAAATAGATTATTATAGGATTATTATAAATTTAATTATATACAAATGAAACTGGTTGCATAATTTTTATTGTCCAGCATCGACTTGGTTTGTTTAATCCGACACAAATTGCCTAACACAATCTCGGATGCAACCACCGAACCACCGCACAGCATAATAGAGGCGCTAGCAGAGCGCTTTTGAACAGTGTGCAATCAGCGCTATATAAATGATTTGATTTGAATAGATTAGATTAGGTATTGTGACCATTGGAGGATCGAAGTAGTTTTGGTTGTGTGTGTTTGAATGGTGGTGATAGTGATAGTTGCATGTGATTGAATGTGAGCTACAAATGATTAGATTAGATTAGTAGTGTACATTAGTGTACGGTTGTGGCTGAACCGTGGTAGTACCATTAGTACTAGCTGGAGTTGCCTGGAGTTAGTATTGATACTAGGTGGAGTTGCATAGAACTAGTGGTAGTACTAGCTGAAGTTGCATAGAACTAGTGGTAGTACTAGCTGAAGTTGCATAGAACTAGTAGTAGTACTAGCTGAAGTTGCATAGAACTATTAGTAGTACTAGCTGAAGTTGCATAGAACTAGTGGTAGTACTAGCTGAAGTTGCATAGAACTATTAGTAGTACTAGCTGAAGTTGCATAGAACTAGTGGTAGTACTAGCTGAAGTTGCATAGAACTATTAGTAGTACTAGCTGAAGTTGCATAGAACTAGTATTAGTACTAGCTGAAGTTGCATAGAACTAGTATTAGTACTAGCTGAAGTTGCATAGAACTAGTAGTAGTACTAGCTGAAGTTGCATAGAACTAGTGGTAGTACTAGCTGAAGTTGCATAGAACTAGTAGTAGTACTAGCTGAAGTTGCATAGAACTAGTGGTAGTACTAGCTGAAGTTGCATAGAACTAGTAGTAGTACTAGCTGAAGTTGCATAGAACTAGTATTAGTACTAGCTGAAGTTGCATAGAACTAGTAGTAGTACTAGCTGAAGTTGCATAGAACTAGTAGTAGTACTAGCTGAAGTTGCATAGAACTAGTAGTAGTACTAGCTGAAGTTGCATAGAACTAGTAGTAGTACTAGCTGAAGTTGCATAGAACTAGTAGCAGTACTAGCTAAAGTTGCATAGAACTAGTGGTATCGACAGTAGTGCTGGTGATTGTTATCATCATAATAGTAGTGATGTAGTAATGGTCGTGGTGCTAGTGTTGATAGTGGTGATAGTTCTTGTTTATAGTAGGTATGATCGCAGTGATTTAGTGATGGTCGTGGTGATAGTGAAATAATGGTGATAGCGCTTGGTTATAGTAGTGATAGTGGTAGGGATGATAGTTCTTGATTACGGTAGTGATAGTTGCGGTGGTGATGATAGTTACGGTAGTGATGATAGTTACGGTAGTGATGATAGTTACGGTAGTGATGATAGTTACGGTAGTGATGATAGTTACGGTAGTGATGATAGTTACGGTGGTGATGATAGTTACAATGGTGATTGGGACTGTCTCATACTGCCTTGCACATTTACAATGTATGGTCGAGTGTAGGTTTTGATGAGTAATGATTTGAAAAATTAAATTAATTTTCTATTAGATTATTTTTTAAGTTTTTACTTTTAACCCACTTTGTTTTTGTTGAATCAAACAAATAAAATTGTTTCTTTTATTTTTTCTTTAAATGCAAATAAATATTTTTCAAAATTTTAAATAAATATTTTTCAAAATTTTAAATAAATATTTTTCAAAATTTAAAATAAATATTTTTAAAATATAAAATAAAAAGATTTTAAAATTTATTTACATAAAAAAACGTATTCAAGTTTCTGTGTTCAAAAATAAAACGCTTCAAAAATTTTCTTATTCGTGCACGGTAATTCTATATAAAAATTCCAAAAAAATAATTTTTATTATTTCAAATCTTATTAAATAATAAATGAGGCAAAACCGAAAGAGTCAAGCCAGTATGAATGTCTCATGTTAGTCACTAAGCCACAGTTGATCAAGTAGGAGCTTACATCCATCCATCCATCCCTTCATTCATCCATCCATCCATCCATCCGTCCATCCATCCATCCCTTCATTCATCCATCCATCCGTCCATCCATCCACCCATCCATCCGTCCATCCCTTCATTCATCCCTTTATCCATCCATCCATCCATCTCTTCATCTATCCATCCATCCATCCCTTCATCCATCCATCCATCCATTCATCCATCCATCCTCCACCAACTGTTTGTCTCTGCATGCATACATCCACCATGCAAGCTCTCCTCCATCTCTTCCATCCATCACCATTCACCCATGCATCCTTTCCACCTCCATGCATGCATTATTCATCAGTCCATGTATGCATCCATCTTTTCTATGAATGCATCCATCCAATTCACGTATGTATTCATCCATTCAATCCGTGTATGCACGCATCCATCAATCCCTGCATACACGCATCTAATCCATCCAACCCATGCATCCAATCCATCCAACTCATGTATGCCTTCAATCCATCCAGCCCATGCATGCATGCATCATCGCTCCTTCACCACTTCCTCCAAATAGTCAGCCACCTGGGCTTCTTGAGATGTAGTGACACTCCGGTCGCTCAACAACATCAACTCGCTCTGTGGTGACCATGGTGACAATGGTGAAGATGATGGTGACAATGGTGAAGATGATGGTGACAATGAAGATGGTGGTGACAATGGTGAAGATGGTGGTGACCATAGTGACAATGATGGTGATAATGGTGACAACGATGGTGACGATGGTGACAATGATGGTGATGGTGACGACGGTGATAATGAGGATGGGAATATTGGTAATAATAATAATAATAATAATAATAATAATAATAATAATAATAATAAAATAAAAAATAAATAATAATAATTCAAAAAATAGAATAAAAATCTCCTTTGCAGCTTTTTATTTTTGGGGAATAATAGCAGTAACAAACATAAATATTAATGGCAGCCATATAAATTAAAATATTTGAACGTTTATGATGATGATGATGATGATTATTATTATTTTTTTTTTAATATTTATTTATTATTATTATTATTATTATTATTATTATTATTATTTTATTATTATTATTATTATTATTATTATTTTATTTTTATTATTATTGAATAGAACATAAATAACCCTGCTGTGAGAAGATCCTTCCTCATCTTCATCTCCGTCATCCTCCATGATGATGACCTCCTCAATATCGTCATCGTCGTCGATATGACGTTTCATGACGTCATGAAACAAAACGTTGTCTTGTTTTGTGACGTCACAGTTGTTGATGTCTTCTTTGACACCATTCGCCACTATAGTATCGTTCTCTTTGTCACTTTCTTTGTGTTGCTCTTTATGTCTCTGTGTTCTTTTGTCTTTGTTCATATCCTCTTCTTTGTCCTCCTTCTCTTTGTCCTCCTTCTCTTTCTCCTTCTTATCTTTCTCCTTATTCCCCCTCTTCTTTCCATCGCTTCCTTTGCTCTTACTGCTTTCTGAGTCATTCCAAGACAATGAGGAGGAGGAAGAAGAAGTGAAAGAGTTGATTGTTTTTGTCTTTTTGTTCTCTCCCTTGTCTTTCTCTTTGTCCTCTCCCTTGTCTTTCTCTTTGTCCTCTCCCTTGTCTTTCTCTTTGTCCTCTCCTTTGTCTTTCTCTTTGTCCTCTCCCTTGTTTTTCTCTTTGTCCTCTTCTTTATCCTTCTTTTTGTCCTTCCCTTTGTCTTCTCCATTGTATGCTTCCTTCTTTTTAGACTTCCTTTCCGATTTTTTGGTAAGCGATGATTTTGTAGGCGTGGTTGAAGAGGAAGATGGCGATGATGACGTTGACGAAGAAGAAGAGGAAAAAGAGGAAAAAGATGATAATGACGCGGACGTGAATGTGTTACTAGCGTCGTCACCAACTTCGTCGTTGTCATTCTTGATTTTGCTATAAAAAAAATTATATTTTTTATAAATGAAAAAATAATAACAAGAATGATGATAAAAATAATTAAAAATATATAAAAAATAAAAATGATAAAAATTTTTATTATTATTAAAAATAATAAAAAAAACCTTTTATCAACGGTGATTTCCAAGTCCTTCAGACCTTTCACACCATTCATTGAGGCATTATTCGCATCATCATCATTATCAACACCTTTATCATCATCATTATCATCACCTTTATCATCATCATTATCAACACCTTTATCATCACCTTTATCATCATCATTATCAACACCTTTATCATCACCTTTATCATCATCAGCACTATCACCTTTTATCTTCGAATACTCATCAGCGCATTTTTTTTCCGATACAATATCACCCCCACCAGCGCCACCATTCTTGATATCATCATCACCACCACCATCCCTAAGATCATCATCATCATCACCACCATACCTAAGATCATCATCACCACCACCATCCCTAAGATCATCATCATCACCACCACCACCATCCCTAAGATCATCATCATCATCATCACCACCCTTTCTAAGATCATCATCATCACCACCACCATCCCTAAGATCATCATCATCATCACCACCCTTTCTAAGATCATCATCATCACCACCACCATCCCTAAGATCATCATCACCATCACCATCCCTAAGATCATCATCATCACCACCACCATCCCTAAGATCATCATCACCATCACTAATGGTGGTGATGATCTTGTTGTTTGGGGTTTCATTGGAGTGAATTACTCCAAGAGACTGGAGTGTGATGGAGTGATTAATTATGAATAAATAAATAAATAAATAAATAAATAAATAAATAAATAAATAAATAAATGAACAAATATATATATATATATATATATCTAAAAAAAAAAATAAAATAAATAAATAAATAAATAAATAAATAAATAAATAAATAAATCATAAAATGATTAAATAAATGACAATTTAATGAAATAAGTTGATAAATAGTAAGTTAAATAAGTTGATAAATAATAAGTTAAATGTTGAAATAGTAAGTTAAATGTTGAAATAGTAAGTTAAATGTTGAAATAGTAAGTTAAATGTTGAAATAGTAAGTTAAATGTTGAAATAATAAGTTAAATGTTGAAATAGTAAGTTAAATGTTGAAATGATAAGTAATAGTTTGTAACAAGTTGATGAATATGAACAAAGCAATGAATGAAGAATAGTCATTGAGCAGAGTTACCACGTTTACCTGGTTCCGCCTGAATGACCGCAAGAGCAGCAACAGCAATGGTTGCTCATTTCCTTCATGCACATCCTGAATATTTAATTCTTTGGCCAACTCCTTCCTGTCCACAGGTTGCTCTTGCAGCTGGTGGTGGGTACATGTGGAGAGGGGGGGGAGGGGGGGGGGGAGGGGGGAGTGATGATGGAATAGCTGGAAGGTGGTTGGCTACTTAATCCCACCAACCCCTTGTACTCCGCTATTTCAATGCATTGTATTCCACCATTTCAATGCATTGTATTCCACCATTTCAATGCATTGTATTCCACCATTTCAATGTATTGTATTTTAATTTAACATACTCTTTCAATAAACTATTTCATTATCCCAACCCAACTTACCCTACCCCACTACCACTATCACCATTCTACAACAATCCCCACCCATCTTTCCACCACTCCACCACTCACCACCTGCCACAAACTACCCACCACCACCCACTTTTCTAACCCTACCATCTCTCCATCCCATTTCACAATCCTAACTCCACCCATAGCCCCCCATCCCACCCATAAGCCACCACCCCACCCCACTACTCACCATCCCACCCATAAGCCACCACCCCACCCCACTACTCACCATCCCTATCCTAACCCCCCACCCACCACTGATGTTTCAGCCTCCAGAACATTCTTTGTGTACTCCAACCTCAAACACTGCAAGAACTCCACCACCACCTGGGTGGCAGGATGGTGGGAAAGCTCAATTAAACTTTTTGGTGAAAAATTTTGAAAAAATTCTTGTCTGTTGTTTTTTGTTTCCATGCATTGAGAATTTGAAGATTGTAATTAGCTCAGTTTGAACAATGTTCTTTGAATAATGTTGAAATTATTTTGAAAAAAGATTTGCGAAATTTATTTGGTTAAAAATAATTTTTTAATTATTTATCTAAAAAAATCAATTTATTCAATATTTCCGATCATTTGCATAAAAACACCTTCATAATGGCCATTCCTTCCGGCATGGCCATAAAATCTTTCAATGGTTCTGTAACAGGTGTGAAGGGAACTTTCTGTGGAATGGATAAATGGAAAGATTTCTTCCAGAAATTTTCAAAAACTGTTCACACTCACCTCATCACTTTGAAGCTCCTCCAACGATGTGAAAACACTGGCTCTCAGTTGAGCCTGCAAATATTGAAAAGATTGATTGTTCAATAAAAGTTGGTTTCAAAATTAAAACTCTGCATTGAAATAAACTAAAAAAATTAATTATAAATTTCTTTGAGCTGAATTTTTGTAGAATTATTTGAAAATCTTTACTGAAAAAGTTTTTTTTCCGTCAAATAAAACGAACTTTTATTTTTCCGAGAGTTCCACTCTTGTGCAAGGATTCGATCAAAAGATCTTTCAAATCCGTATCTTCTTCTATAGATGACATCTTGAATCACTTTTATACGAAAAAAATTTCAAAAAAATAATAATCGATTTTGTTTCAAAACTTTTTACTATAACATCAAGCACGACGCTTTTTGAAACTCCTTGGTAATTTAAAATTCACTTTTAGTCGATGTGCGTTTTTTTCATAGAAAATTAGTGAATTGTTTTTGCAAAAAATCCAAAGTAACTTTATTGTGAACCACCACATCCACACTGACTTTGAAAACATTTTTTGGAAAAGTTTTTAAAAAAGCTTGAATCAACTTTCAATTTAATAGGTAATTATTAGAAAGAATAATCGACGAATCACAACAAAGTTGAATAAATAAGTATTTAATTAAAACCCCTTCAAATTTTCGGGTAAGTTCAACGAAGACACCAAAAATCTATTTACATTCGTAATAATTCCGTTAAATAGATAGTGTGTCAAGATGTTGAAATGAAAATAAAAATGAAGAAAAAAACTAAAATAACTAAGCGCTCATGGAAAACTTTTTTTTGTACAAAAACACATGCCCAGTTTATTGTCATTTAGGCGTCAAAAGCCTCATCACTTTATTACCTAGAATTATACTTGATATTATGGAAGTATTTGTTACATTTGTACTTAAAATACAGTACTTTATCATTTTTTTATAACTTTTAAAATGTTAATATGTACATGGGACATCAACTGCTCATTGCTGATATGTGTGCGTATTCTCAATCGTCTGTGCCAGTGTTAGTGTATATGTGTGTGTACGTGCGTGTTTGCTTGCATGTATTTATGTACTTTTGTTTGTACGTGTGAGTATTTGTGCTTTTGTGTTTATATGCGCCAAGCATGAACATGTTTGGAAGGAATTGTGCGAATAAATGAAAGATGACGAATAATAAATTAAAAATAAACTTTGACTTGAAATGTACAGATTTCATTGCTACCAATGTCGGAAATGGTTTTGAGAAAAATGAAGAAAAAGAAAAAGAGGAAGAAGTGGAAGAAGAAAAAGAGGAAAGAGAGGAAGAAGTAGAAAAGAAAGAAGAAAATGAAAGAAAGAGGAAGAAGAAAAAAAGAAAAGAAGTGAAAGAAAAAAATGGCAAATTGGAGAAAAAATGAATTAAATAAGCGAAGAAAAGTTGATTGTGAGGACACTAGAATCGACAGATTGGGGAAAAAGTTACAAAAAAAAAAACAACCACTCCTCTTAAATAACCTAAATCAATTCTTGTAGCGCTTCACGCGCAGGCGTTCAAAGGCGCCTCCAGAGGAATAGTTCAGTCACTGCTGAGTCACCAGGCGACCACTTGCATTCGAACCGAGACCTCAAGGGTCTAGTATTTGAAGCACTGAGCCACACTGGCACGGAGTAAACTGTGACACTGCAAGCCGAGCATGCATCAACGGCCCGCTGGCCACTGGGAAAACGATATAAAAAAATTTTCTCATGAAAACTTTTTTTGAAAAATTTCAAACACATCTAAGCAACCACGCATAAAACAACCCAAGCGAGTGCACACGCCAAAAATTTGAGGAGAAAAAAAAAACGTACGCAAGGGAAATGCAAAAAAGACAACAAGAAAGAAAGAAGACAAAAAAATAAAAAAAGACAAAAAATAAAAGTAGACAGAGAAGTTTAGGTAGACAAAAAAGAAGAAAGCAGACACAGAAGTCGACAACAAAGAAAACACGTATTCAACAAGTAAGACAACAAAAAAAGACGAAAAGGAAAAACAACAAAGTAGACAAAGGAAAAACAACAAAGTAGACAAAGGAAAAACAACAAAGTAGACAAAGGAAAAACAACAAAGTAGACAAAGGAAAGAAGGGAGTAGACAACAACAACAACAGCAACAACAACATCAAGGACGAAGTAGACAACAGAGAAGACTAAGAGGAGTTGAGGTCGATGTACTTGACGGACAGTACCTCGGGATCAACCACCCCCATGAGGGACTGGGCGGACTTAGGCTTAAGTTCGATGCTTTTGGGCGGGGTAAGAACCTCGAGGGGCAGGTTGGAGGAGGATGTGAGGGGGTTTTTGGTGGGGTTTTTTCGAGGCGAAGAGGGCGAGCCGAGGGAAGGGTGGTTGTCGAAGGTCTCTGGTGGCGGAACGTTCTGAACTGCATCCTGCAGGGGGGGGGGGGGGGGGGAATAATGATGACGATGACGATGATAAGAATAATAAGAATAATAATAATAACAATAGTAATAATAATAACAATAATAATAATAATAACAATAGTAATAATAATAACAATAGTAATAATAATAACAATAGTAATAATAATAACAATAGTAATAATAATAACAATAGTAATAATAATAACAATAGTAATAATAATAACAATAGTAATAATAATAACAATAGTAATAATAATAATAGCAAATTTCAGTTTGAATGTTAAATTTTTTTGTAGAAATGAAAAAAAAAATTAACAAAGTAAAACAAATATTTATATTAAATTGAATAAAAAATAAAATATGATATAATTAAATAAATAATTAAAATAAAATATGATATAATTAAATAAATAATTAAAACAAAAAATGATATAATTAAATAAATAATTAAAATAAAATATGATATAATTAAATAAATAATTAAAATAAAATATGATATAATTAAATAAATAATTAAAATAAAAAATGATATAATAAAATAAATAATTAAATTGGAATAAATAATAAAATAAATAAATTAAAATAAGGAGTGAGCCAAAGAAAAGTAACAAAGCTGATCCCCTCGAGGGAGGTACAGAACGCACCAGTTGTTGCAGGCTGATGAGGTGGGTCTGTATGTTGTGGCAGGAATGTTCCGGAACGTTGGAGAAGCTAGCAACAGAGACGTGGGTGGTGTGGTCTGAAGTCAAGACGCGATGACACCCCATCATCCACTCCCTGCACTCATGGTGCTGTGCTGAGAGGTCTGAAGGAAGGGGGGGGGAGGTTTGGGTGATGTTGGTGATGGGGGAATTTTCAGGTTAAGATGGGATGGTGGTGGTGGCGGGGGTGTTGGTGAAATAGATGGTGGAAGAAGAGTTTGGGTGGTGTTGGTGGAATATTGATGGTGGAAATGGGAGGGTGGGGTTGTGGGTGAAGAACAGTGGTTGTTGTGGCCTCGAAACTCTATGGGGTTGATGCAACTATAATAATATTCGTGTTTTTATTGTATTGTTGTGATTCACCTTCTTCACATTCAACATGGAGTGGAGGTGAACAATCTCCCACCTTCTCATCCACATCCTCACCCCTAACTTCCCCAACAACCATTAAAATCTTCCACTACCGCAACCACCACTCCAACCCCAACCACCATCCCAACCCCAACCCAACCACCATCCCAACCCTATCCACCACGCCAGGCACCGATGATGGATGGAAGGAGCTTGTGGTGGTGGATGAAGAAGGATAGAGCAGCCACTGCTATGGTGAAGTAGCTGAAGTGGAGACTGCCACTGTTCAACATGCACAAGTCAATCAACTGGGGAAGGAGGGAGAAAGAAGGTGGATAGGGAGGGGGGGGGGGAGAGTAATTGAGAAGGGGTAGATAGGGGGAGAAGTAAATAGGAAAGGGTGAAGAGAGGGAGAAGGAGTGGGTGGGAGAGGGTAGACGAGGAAAAGAGGGAGAGAAGAGATTGGGAGGAGGAAGAGAAAATGAGGGGAGGTAGATAGGGGGAGAGGGATAGATGGGAGGAAGAGGAGATGGGGGGAGGGAGGGGGAAGAAGATGGGGGTGATGAGGGTCTTATGGGGCTGATGGTTTTGTTGGAATGGAAGAATTGTTTCAAGGAAGCTTTGATGGGATTGGAATGAATGAAGGAAGGAAAGAAAGGTGGTGGAATGGTGGCTGTGAGGAGGGACTGGTGGTGGAATGGTGGCTGCGAGAAGAGGGTAGTGATTGGTAACACAAAACCAGGTGGGTAGTTGCTAGGGTGAATGGGTGGTTGCTAGGATGAATGGATGGTTGCTAGGCTGAATGGGTAGTTGCTAGGGTGAATGGATGGTTGTCAAGGTGACGTAAGACTAACCCGACAGATCTTGACGAAGGACAGTTTGTCGAAGTGGATGGACAAGAGGTCGTCGGCAGACGAGAGCACCTGCATCAGCAGACCCACCCAACACACCGGTGTCACGGGGGATAATCTCCATGACAACACCTGGTGGATGTCAAGGCGTCATTGGGTGGCGGTTGATGGTGTCATTGAAGGCTGAAGTCCGTCAAAAGACCATGACGTCCATGTCACATAACCTCATAATAACACGTCAAATGACATCAAGACAACCACACCCATTGACACCATGAAAACCATACCGATTGACACCATGAAAACCACACCGATTGACACCATGAAAACCACACCGATTGACACCATGAAAACCACACCGATTGACACCATGACAACCACACCGATTGACACCATGAAAACCACACCGATTGACACCATGACAACCACACCGATTGACACCATGAAAACCACACCGATTGACACCATGAAAACCACACCGATTGACACCATGACAACCACACCCAATGACACCATGACAACCACACCCAATGACGCCATGACAACCACCCAGAGATATTGCGTCACCAACCTGGAGAATATCGAGTTCTTGTCGTAAGATGTCATCGGAGCTGCAAGCCCCATCGGTGATGAAGCTGAACTCACTCAAGTTGGGAGGGTAGATTTCCTGGTGGTGGAAGGAAAGGGTCAGCGAATGAGGCTTCAATTTATTCATCCACCCTTCCCCACCACGTCCACCCCCCTCCATCCTTCCCCATCTTTCCCCACATGATCCACCCTTCCTCATGCAACCTTCAGACCCATCCCCTCTACCATTCAACTCCTCTCACCCTCCTTCAAACCCCCCCCCCTCCAACCATCATCTAGCTCCAATTCATCCTTCCATACTCCCAGCCTTTTATGTATCTCCCACCACCCACCAACTTTCGTATGTATCTCTCACCTACTCCCTTCCCCATATCTCTCTAGTCTCCCCATCCACCGGATTCCATACCCCCACCCATTAAAGTCCCGTTTCTTCTCACACCCACCAAAGCCCCCAACACCCACCCACCCACCAAAGCCCCCAACACTCACCCACCCACCAAAGCCCCCAACACCTACCAACCCATCAAAGCCCCCAACACCTACCCACCTCGGATTTGGAGGCGATGAAGAGAGCAGCCACCCCAATGAGTTGCAACGAGCGCTTCTGCACCCGTGACACCCTGCTCAGGTACCTGTGGTGTCATGGGTGTCAAGGTGGAGGTGACAGTGGTGTGGGGGTAAGCTAGTCAAATCTAAGCTGATCATTCATATAGCGCTGATTCCACACTGTTCAAGAGCTTGTGGTAGTGTGGTAGGTTGTGGTGATAATGATGATGGGATGCAGGAGGTTGTGAATATAATGATGATGTGGTGAAACTGTAGTGATAATAGTATTTTTTCATTATTATTATCAGCTTACACCACTGTTGTAATCATCATCGTCATCCCCATCATCATCACATACATGAAAACCATCATTATAACTATCATAACCACCACTACCATCGTCACCTGTCAACATAGTCAATAGCCATGTACAGACACTTCCTCTGCATTTTGTACACCTCACACACCTGTAAATGGATGGATGGATGGATGAATGAAGGAAGAAATGAATGGATAAGAAAAAGAAAGATGAAAAACTAAAGGATGAGTGAACGAAAAAAGGAATGAAAAAAAAAAAGATTAATTGTGCTGAAAAGATGATGGTGTCACATGACATCTACATACTTCCTGTAATGAACCCACTCCCCGACAAACCTCTTCCCCCAACAGACCCCCCCCCCGATAAACTTTCTCCTCCTCCAGTCAATCCCTCCAACAGACTCCACCCCTTTCCACCAGACCCCACCCCTCCAGACTCCACTCCTCCAACCAATGGACACAGACCTCATTGAGCCAGTCAAGCAAGACAGCTCTCATGCGTTGTTGCACACAGGGGTTGTGTACAAAGAGGTCAGGATCTCGTCTGTACTGCTTGTCCATTTCCCTGGCCACCATTGACCTCCACAGCCCGAATGAGTCCGTCCATGGAAGCACAGGAAGTGGGTTGTTGAAGCGGATGAGTCGACTGTCAGTGCTATCACTCAACGAAGGCCACACAACCAACTCTGCAGAAGAAGAGGAGGGAGAACAAGGGGGTGAAGAAGAAGACTCTGAACTTTTGGAGGTTGCTGGGGTGGTCTTTAAAGTCGACTGGTGGGTGAGTAAAAGAAATGGAAATTGGGAAGATGTTGAAACTGAAATAAATTTATTTTAGCGAAAAAAAATTACGAATGAAGGCTGGGAACGGAAGCGCACCTGGTCAAGTCTCTGTAGTTTCGACTCTTTTTTATCTTTGGCGGGTAATTTTCTTTTTCTTAAAATTCTGGCTTGACATCTAAAAATCAACGCAACCAAATGTGAAAGTATTTTTGAGAAAAACATCCTATTTTGGGGATTTATGAAGTGGTACAGCAACAAGCGGGCGTCATACGCAAAATATTTTTAAAATACCGATGTGTACAGAAGGTGAGTGGAAAGAATAAAGATGGATGGGAAAGTAAGAAGGGCGTGGAAAAGGGTTTTTACTTTGGCAGGGTACCATCTGGCCGTTCCATGTTTGGAGGGTATATCACAAAAAGGGCTGGATCGATCTTTACCCCAGATTGTCACAGTGATTATTAGACTTTACGACTA
Source organism: Branchellion lobata (assembly GCA_947562095.1). Classification (NCBI taxonomy): domain Eukaryota; kingdom Metazoa; phylum Annelida; class Clitellata; order Hirudinida; family Piscicolidae; genus Branchellion; species Branchellion lobata. Next base: position 4,953,106 of record OX387260.1, read on the forward strand.
AAAAAAATAATAAAATTATTATTTTAAAAGCGGTTTGAAGTAACCGGTTCACGGAGATAAGCATCAAAGCGAGCTCAATCTAGCAATTTCACAAGAAAATCATTACCAATTTAGAGTGAGTATACTCTTTAATGTCTTGTGAAACTTTCACAAAATTTAAAATGAAATAATTCTCTCAAAAAAGGCAAGTGAATACGTGCCAAATGACTATTAACTGCTCGGAATAAAGAACAGCTACCCGCCAATAGTTGTGGGCGCTTAGAAAATCACATATCATCCCTTTTTTAGTTTTTTCATATATTTCACTTAATTTATTTTATAACCATAATACTCTGAAGTTTTAATTGAGAAATTATAAAATAACAAAAATTATTTTCTTTTTATGGTTTCAAGGTTTTTGTAATAAAGAAAAAAAATTGCTTCAAATTGCAAAACTACCAATATAATTACACCACATATACTTTTAAATGTTGAATTCAACTTTTTTCAATTGAATTGGAAATTTTCTTTTCAAAAATTGGTATTTAGATGTTCTGGTGGCTACTAAATTGTTTTTCTAACCCATTGAGACATGATCGAGTGCAGATGCAAACATCAATCTTTGACGCATAAAAGTAGACTGATCAGTCAATTTTTCATTGCATTAAAACATTTCAGACGACTTTTTATCCTTAGGTTTTTAAATTTATTCAAATGAATCTACTATATATGCTAAGTTTCATGACATGCACGTGTGAAGATACTAATAGCTAGAACGCTTTAATGGAGAGAACTCAAATCGAATTCAAATTCAAACTCGAACTCAAATCATATTAAATCATTCAAAGTTTTGAGTTTTCGTAAAAAACATTTCCACCACTCCGAATCGCTCTTAGTTGGAAAGCAGTTAACTGCAGTCGATGCAGAATAAAATACTCTCAACAAGGATATCGCAACTTCAATGAATCAAGAAAGCTCAAACTGCATTAATTTAATTTAAAAAAAAATATTGTAATGCGCTCTTTAGCATTATGTTCAAAGGCGCTCCCATGGAAACGGTTTTACTCGCGTGGGCACTAAAATCCATCTCAAACGGCACTAAATTAAAACATTTCCCACCGCTTGTTGTGTTTGTTGTTAGTAGCTCTTATGGTTCCAAAGCTAACCTATGGCAACCCATGGAAACATTGACCATCACCATCAAGCCATCGTCTCCAGGGAAACTTCGTAACATAACAAAATTGATTTGGTTGGTTTCAGTCCTGGTCTCTCAGACATGGTCAAGAATATTCATTAATTATAAACTAATAAGCTAATTAATTTATTAATTAATAATTTTATTTATTTATTTATTCATTTATTTATGAGAATTTTCAAATCCTTGACACCTCATTGTTATATTTTTAATAAACTTTCACTCAGTAAATAAATATTTTTGGACAATAGGCCTTTGCAATTGTTCGAAAAAAAGTTCAAAATTTCCGATTTATCATTTTTATTATTTCTTTGGTTTTTTTATTTTTATATATTTATATATTTTGCTAATTATATCTTTAGTTTTCATCTTTTTAATTTCATTTCATTTTTTTCATTTTTAATTTTAATTTTCATTTTTAATTTAATTTTTTTCATTTTTTAATTTAATTTTTTTCATTTTTTAATTTAATTTTTTCATTTTTATTTTCATTTTTTAATTTAATTTTTTTCATTTTTAATTTTTAATTCATTTTTTTAATTTCATTTTTTTCATTTTTTTATTTTTATTTTCATTTTTTAATTTTTATTTTATTTTTTCAATTAATTTTTTTTTATATTTTTATTTTCGATTCTTAATTTCATTTCCACCGTGCACAAAACGTAATGTCATTTTTATTCGAAAGTAATTCCGACAATAATGAAAAAAGAAAAAAATAAACCGCGTATTATTAACAGTTTATTTCATCAAAAAATTAATGAATATTTTTTCACAAACACAAGCCCAAAGCAACTATGCCACGGCGGCGCTTGTAGGACTCTGTAACTCTTCTACTCAAAATAATCTATTTAGCAACACAGCACAATACAAACGGAAGGTGATATAAGAAGGTGGGTGGTTTGTTTCGAAGAAGAGGAAGAAGAAGAAGGAGAAGAAGAAGAAGAAGAAGAAGAAGGAGAAGAAAAGGAGGAGGAAGAAGAAGAAGAAGAAGAGGAGGAGGAAGAAGAAGAAGAAGAAGAAGAAGAAGAAGAAGAAGAAGAAGAAGAAGAAGAAGAAGAAGAAGAAGAAGAAGAAGAAGAAGAAGAAGAAGAAGAAGGAGGAGAAGAAAAGGAGGAGGAAGAAGAAGAAGAAGAGGAGGAGGAAGAAGAAGAAGAGGAGGAAGAAGGAAAAGAAGAAGAGGAAGAAAAAGAAGAAAAAGAAGAAGAAGAAGAAGAAGAAGAAGAAGAAGAAGAAGAAGAAGAAGAAGAAGAAGAGGAAGAAGAAGAAGAAGAAGAAGAAGAAGAAGAAGAAGAAGAAGAAGAAAAAAAAAAAAAGAAGAAAAAGAAGAAAAAGAAGAAGAAAAAAAAGAAGAAAAAGAAAAAAAAAAGAAGAAAAAGAAAAAAAAAGAAAGAGAAGAAGATGATGATGGTCGAAAAGGTTCTAGAACTTTCTAAATTGAATGTCTGAAGTTGGAGAAATGTGTCAAAATGACAACGACACCTCGCAGTGAAAGTTGAGTGGGAATGAGTGCGTTCGAACCTGGCGACAATTGCTCACCTGCAACAGAGGCGCAGTCTCCAACGAAGATGTTTTCAAATTCTAGCGCATAATTTCGGAACTAATTAAGTTTTTAATTAATTTTAATTATATTAATTATATTATATTATAAATGAAATTGAGAATAATTTAGTAAAAATTATTCCATAATAAACGACGAGTTATGAAATATTTAAAAATGAGATTTAAAAAAACTTGATTAAAAAAAAAATCCGTTTTCAAGCTTAAGACTTGTTGAAAAATAGGAAAAATTTTTTTTTCAAGATTAAACGAATGATTAGATTAAAAAACACAGTTCTGAAAGAAATTTTGAAAGCGTCTTAAAATGCCATGTAAATGCGAAGAGAACTATTGCTTGTAACGTCCAGTCATATTAGTTTCCTTACAGAACTCACAAACATTCATTATTCAACGCTTTCTTTGTCGAAAAAAAGAAAAAAAATTGAAAAAAAAAGTTGAAAAAATGAAAAAAAGGAAAAAAAATTTGAAAAAAATAAAAAATAAAAATAATTCAAAAAAATGGGAAATAGAAAAAAAAGAAAAAAAATTATGATGGGAAAAATGCGAATAATGCCATAAAAAAACTTTTAGTTTACAATGAAATTTTGAAAAAACGAAAAAAAAAATATCTGAAAAACTTGGAAATATGAGAAAACGAGAAAAAAAAACAGGAAAAATCAAAGTTATGAATCAATATATGTTTTTTTAACAAAAAAAAACATGAAAAATATATTAAAAAAAAAAACAAAATAAAAAAAAACAGTTCCAAAGAAATAATTAATGTAGAACTTGAAGTTTTGAAAGAATAAAAACTTTTTGAAGTTTTTACGAGGGGGAGGTCAACGCACTCGGAGACATTTTGGTGTTTTCATCGGATTTCATGGAGGAGCTCTTGCAGCCATGCCACCCCACCCATCTCCCTCCCTTTCCACACACATCTCATCACCACCCCATCCTCTAACTTCTCTTCCACCCCCTCCTTCACCCCTTCCTCCACCCCTTCCTCCACCCCTTCCTTCACCCTTTCCTCCACCCCCTTCTCCGCTCCCTCCACCACCCCTTCCTCCACCCCCTCCACCACCCCCATCAAGTCTTCCGCCACTTCCACCACCAATTCCACCACCACCACCACCACCACCACCACCACCACCACCACCACCACCACCACCACCACCACCACCACCACCACCACCACCACCACCACCACTTCCACTAGCACCACCACTTTCTTCTACCACAGAGTTATTACAATGAGCTTCGTACACCACACCACAAGCGCTATCTCCCCCATCCTCCTCCAAATCACCCCCCTCATAAAACAACACCCCACTCCCAAACTCCCCATCTCCAACCTCCCCAATTCTTCTCTCGTCCTCCCCATCTTCACCCCTCCTACCCCAGTCTTCTACCATTGAAATGGAGTCTTCTTTACCGTTGCTTGGTGAGCTTTCCCAACTTAAAACTTGGTGAGAGGCGTAAAGACCGTTTGTGGGTGTCTTTGTACGTTTGTGTGTCCGTGTGGGTGTGCCTTTGTGTCTGTTTAAGTGTCGCTTGTTGTTTGCGTGTTTGTCTTTATGTCTCTTTCTGTACGCCTCTTTGTCTGTGTCTGTGTTATCAAGGGTGTGTTTACAGCTGCTCTTACTCTTTAGCTTCTCCTTCAGACGTACGCTGAACTTCTCAAAAAGGTTTTCCTTCTGGTTTTCCCCACCCCTTCCACCCCCTCTCTCTTCACCATCTTCTCTTCCCTCTTTCCCATCATTTCCACCATCAATTCTTCCTCCACCATTGCTGGCTATGGTGTCAATCACCAGGGTGGGGTTGTTGAGGGGTGTGGTGGAGTTGAGTGGGAGGGATATAAGAGGGTAGTTCCTCATTGGATGGAATTCCTTCTTCTGTGGGTGGTTATGTGTGTTGTGTAGGTGGCTATGTGTGTTGTGTGTTGTGTAGGCGGCTATGTGTGTTGTGTAGGTGGCTATGTGTGTTGTGTAGGTGGCTATGTGTGTTGTTGTGTGTTGTGTAGGTGGCTGTGTGTTGTGTGTTTTGTATGTGGTTCTTTGTGTTGTTGTGTGTTGTGAAGGTGACTATGTGTGTTGTTGTGTGTTGTGTAGGTGGCTATGTGTGTTGTTGTGTGTTGTGTAGGTGGCTATGTGTGTTGTTGTGTGTTTTGTATGTGTTTTTTTGTGTTGTATAAGTGGTTCTGTGTTTTGTTGTGTGTTGTGTTATGTGTGTGCTGTGTGTGAGGTTGCATGTGTTGTTTTGTGGGTGGTCTTGCATGTTGTTGCATGTGTTGTTATGTGCGTTATTGTGTGAGAAGTTGTATGGCTGGTTGTATGGCTGGTTGTATGGCTGGTTGTATGGCTGGTTGTATGGCTGGTTGTATGGCTGGTTGTATGGCTGGTTGTATGGCTAGTTTTATGGCTAGTTGTATGCGTTATCATAACCAACAGCCGCCACCATTCCACTTTGTTAACCCTAATCCCCTCCCCCCTACTCCACACTCAATTCACTTTCACCCAACCCAACCCAACCCAACTCAACCCCACTCAACCCCACTCAACCCCACCTTACTCCACTCAACCCCACCTTACTCCACTCAACCCCACCTTACTCCACTCAACCCCAGCTAACTCTACTCAACTCCGTTTAACTCTACCCATCCCACCTAACTCTACCCACCCCACCTAACCCTACCCACTCCCACCCACTCCCACCCACTCCCACCCACTCCCACCCACTCCCACCCACTCCCACCCACTCCCACCCGACCGCAATTTTTTCAAATTCACCCAAATTCCCCCATATTCCCCCTAACTCTCCCAAATTCCCCCATATTCCCCCTAACTCTCCCAAATTCCCCCATATTCCCCCTAACTCTCCCAGATTCCCCCATATTCCCCCTAACTCTCCCAAATTCCCCCATATTCCCCCTAACTCTCCCAAATTCCCCCATATTCCCCCTAACTCTCCCAAATTCCCCCATATTCCCCCTAACTCTCCCAGATTCCCCCATATTTCCGCCTAACCCTCCTAAATACCCCCAAATTCTCACCTTGTTGTTGGTGTATTTGCGTTGGTGGTAAAGATATTCAAGCAGGCACGTGGGCAAGGCGAACAGTAGTCCGCTCACCAAGATGTAGAATATTCCGGCCACGTGACTCAAGGTCAAGGCTCTTTGGGCTGACGACTAAATAGGTCAAAAGGCTATTTATAACTATATTTTTTGTAATTTTTCGTGTTATACATTCATTTTCATAATTTTTTGTTATTTTTATTTTTATTATTTTTTTTTATTCATTCATTTTTGATGACATTATCATACTTGTCCATTCCATCATTCAAAGATTTTTTGATTTGTTTTTGTTAGAAAAACAAAAAAATACTTATTATTATTATTATTATTATTATTATTATTATTATTATTATTATTATTATTATTATTATTATTATTATTATTATTATTATTATTATTATTATTATTATTATTATTATTATTATTATTATTATTATTATTATTATTATTATTATTATTATTATTATTATTATTATTATTATTATTATTATTATTATCATTATTATTATTATTATTATTATTATTATTTTTATTTTTATTATATTATGTTTATTAGTTTGTATTTTTTTGTTACTTGGTCTTAGTCAAATATTCACCATGAGCGCACAGTCGTCATTAATTGTTTTCATTACAGTCAATTCTATATTCTAATTTTCATTTTTTTCAAATAAAAACTAATCATAGTAGATGGAAAAAAATTAAAATGGAAATAAGAAAAAAAAAGGAGGAAAAACTCGGGGAAATTAGAAGAAAAAAATTTTGAGTGAAAGTAGAAAAAAAAATTTAAAAAAACTTGAAATCTTGAGTGAAAGTTATACAATAATGGAAAAAAATGAAAAAAATGAAAAAAACGTTTTACGGAGGAAAAATGATTAAAAAGGAAATTAATGAAAGGAAATATTGAATGAAAAAAAAAATAAACGCAAAAAGAGGAACGAGAACCTGGAAAAAAAAATAAATAAATTATAAAAAATGAAAGAAAAAACCAAGAAATGAAAAAAATTATGGAAAAAATGAAAAAAATTAATGTGTAAAAAAAAGAATGACTTGAAAAAAGGAAAAAAAACGTGAAAAATGAAGAAAAAGAATATGGAGGGAAAATAAAAAAACGTGAAAAATGAGAAAAAAAGAAAAAAATAATAATGAAAAAAAAGGAAGAATTCAATAAAAAAATAAAGAAGATAATGAAAAAAAGGATATAATGGAAAAAAAAGAAAGGTAGAAAAAAATTAAAATTGGAAAAAAAATAAAAAAGAAGAGTATTATAAGAGAAAAAAAAGAAAAAAAAGAAAAAAAAGAAAAAAAAAAAGAAAAAAAAGAAAAAAAAAAAGAAAAAAAGAACCAGCCTTTTCGTTTTCAGGGGCACATTCGCCCTTGTCAAACCACCACTTCTTGTGCAGTTTCGTCAGCACTCCCTTCTCTGTCAGCTGTAACACCGCCAAACCCACTGGTCCGCTGGTGGTTTGTGGTGGCTTGTGGTGGCTTGTGGTGGCTTGTGGTGGCTTGTGGTACGTTGTGGTGCGTTGTGGTGCGTTGTGGTGGCTTGTGGTGGCTTGTGGTGGCTTGTGGTGGCTTGTGGTGGTTTGTGGTGGCTTGCGGTGGGTTGTGGCTAGATGAATGGTTGAATGAATGAATGAACGAATGAATGAATGAATGAATGAATGAATGAATGAATGAATGAATGAATGAATGAATGAATGAATGAATGAATGAATGAATGAATGAATGAATGAATGAATGAATGAATGAATGAATGAATGAACGAACGAACGAACGAATGAATGAATGAATGAATGAATGAATGAATGAATGAATGAATGAATGAATGGATGAATGAATAAACAGAAGAATGAAAGAAATAATAAAGTTTGAAAGTCCGCATAATTAAGAGGCGTCTTCAGAACAGTATAAAGACCCTTCTTGCTGCAAGATTAATGGTCCGAATGTTGCTTGAAGTTTTGTGACTTTTGCAAATTAATGACGAAAAAATATTCATTAAAAGTTTTTTTTAAAATAAAAAATAAAAAATTGAAAATTATTTTTTAAAATTTGAATATGCTTGTTTTTGTGGAAATTTTCAAATAATTGATACTAAGTGAAATGTTTTGTTGATTGGTGGTGTTAGTGTTGGTGGCGAATAGACATGCGGTGGTATTATTCAACATCAATATTGGATGAGAAAGGGAAGGAGGGAAAGAAGAAGATGAAAAGGAGGAGGAGGAGGAGGAGGAAGAAGAGAAGGAGGAAGAGAAGGAAGAGGAAGAGGAGGAAGAGGAGGAGGAAGAGGAGGAGGAAGAGGAAGAAGAGAAGAAACAAGAAAAAGAGGAAGAAAAGGAAGAGGAGGAAGAGGAAGAGGAGGAGGAAGAGGAGGAGGAGGAAGAGGAAGAAGAGAAGGAGGAGGAGGAGGAAGAAGAAGCAAAAGATACGAATTGGATGAGAAAGGGAAGGAGGAAAAGAAGTATATGAAAAAGAGGAGGAGGAGGAAGAAGAGGAGGAGGAAGAGGAGGAAAATAAGAAAAAAAAAAGAGGAAGAGAAGGAAGAGGAGGAAGAAGGAGATACGGAAAATAATAAAAAAAAGAAGAATAAGAAGAGATTGATGATGATAATGAAGAAAAAGAGAATAAATAAGAAAGAGAAAAAGAAGCTGATTATGATGAAAAGAGAAGATGACAATGAAGAAGAAGAAGAAGAAGAAGAAGAAGAAGAAGAAGAAGAAGAAGGTGGCGACGAAAAAGGAGAAGAAGTAGAAAAATAAGAAGGAGAAGAAAAAGAAGAAGAAGAAGAAGAAGAAGAAGAAGAAGAAGAAGAAGAAGAAGAAGAAGAAGAAGAAGAAGAAGAAGAAGAAGAAGAAGGAGAAGAAGAAGAAGAAGAAGAAGAAGAAGAAAAAGAAGAAGAAGAAGAAGAAGAAGAAGAAGAAGAAGAAGAAGAAGAAGAAGAAGAAGAAGAAGAAAAAGAAGAAGAAGAAGAAGAAGAAGAAGAAAAAGAAGAAGAAGAAGAAGAAGAAGAAGAAGAAGAAAAAGATGCTTACTTGAGGTAATGACCAATCCTGGTGGCTACTCCATAACCTTTTGAGTCTAAATCTGGTCCTATCTGCATGTTGGTGCATTGTTGAGGACGTGCATGCATTCATAATGCATTCTTAACAAGTGCTCTACGAAGGTGGAAAGAATCCAAACGAAGTTAATGAATTATGAGTGAATTTTCATAAACGTTAAACGGGTTTCTATGACTTTTGAATGGTATTTTGTAGAGTTAAAATGTTTTTGATAAAAGTTAAATGAGATTTTATTGGCTTTCACACAACTTTCATGAAGGTTCCCTGACGTTTCTTTCAAAGTTCATTTTAGCTTCAATCAAGCGTAACTGAAACTTTGTCGAAAAAAGAGCAAAAAATATTTTTTCAAACGCCCCAACCATCCAAGCAACCTAACAATACAATACAATACAATACAATACAATACAATACAATACAATACAATACAATACAATACAACATAATAAAATGCAGTACAATACAATACAACATGATAAAATAAAATACAATACAATACAATACAATGCAATACAATACAATGCAATACAATGCAATGCAATGCAATGCAATACAATGCAATGCAATACAATGCAATGCAATGCAATACAATACA
>OX387260.1:4970033-4982533 GCA_947562095.1 Branchellion lobata
GGTTGGATAGGTGGTTGGGTGGTTAGGTTGTGAGGGTGAGTGTGTGGTTGGGTGTGTAGGTGGTTGGGTGGGTTGGTAGTTGGGTGGGTGGGTGGGTGGGTGGTTGGGTGGTTGAGTGGGTGAGTGTTTAAGTGGGTGGGTGGGTGGGTTTTGACTGTGTGTTGGGTTAATTGTGGGTTTGTTGGGGCTCCGTGGTGGGTTGGGGATGGGGGGTTGTGGGTAAAAATTGTGACTTTTTGGTTGGGTGTTTGTTGTGAACTCGGTTGAGGGTTGATTGAGAGATTAGCTTTCGATTTTGAGGTTGGCAGCCTTGGGTATGAGCTGGAAGCTCCGTGTGGTTTCATTTGTAGGAGGCTTTTGCTAGTGTGTTTTTCAGTTGTAGAGAGGTCTTGATAGTGTGTTTCTCAGTTGTAGAGATGTCTTGACATTGTGTTTTTGAGTTTTAAGGAGGTTTTGACCTTGTGTTTCTGAGTCTTAAGGGGGGTTTGACCTTGTGTTTCCCAATTGTAGGGGGGTTTAGTAGGGAGGAAGGAAAATTTGTCAAAAGAACAGGAAGTTAAGAGTCAAGGGTGGATGATTATAAGCTTGATTCTAACAATAAATGAGTAATGGTTGAAATCTTGTGGTTGAAAAATTCCAAAAAATGAATTCTGTGAGTTAATGTCTTCGAATTTATGCTGAAACTGCCACTTAGAATTTTAAAATTTTGATGGACGAGGAAAAAACAAAAAAAAACTGTTTGGAAAGATAATGAAAAAAATAGAAAAAAGTTTTGAAAAAATGGCTTAACTAGACGTTTTAAGTGGCATCGAAACTCTACAGAGCTAATGCCACTTTAGTAAAATTAGTATTTGTATTGTATTGTATTGTATTGTATTGTGTTTTATTGTATTGTATTGTATTGTATTGTATTGTATTGTATTGTATTGTGTTTTATTGTATTGTATTGTATTGTATTGTATTGTATTGTATTGTATTGTGTTTTATTGTATTGTATTGTGTTTTATTGTATTGTATTGTATTGTATTGTATTGTATTGTGTTGTATTGTATTGTATTGTATTGTATTGTATTGTATTGTATTGTATTGTATTGTATTGTATAGTATAGTATTGTATTGTATTGTATTGTATTGTATTGTATTGTATTGTATTGTATTGTATTGTATTGTATTGTATTGCATTGTATTGTGTTGTATTGTATAGTATAGTATTGTATTGTATTGTACTGTATTGTATTGTACTGTATTGTATTGTATTGTATTGTATTGTATTGTATTGTATTGTATTAAATTGTATTGTAACTAGGGTTGGGTGGAGGGGGAGAAAGAATGAGGAACGGGGCGGAGGGGGTTAGATGAGGGGGATGTTTGAGAGGGGTGGGGAGATGAGAAAAAGGTGATTTGGTGTAATGTGAAGTTGGTGTGTTTGTGGGCAGTTTTCGAAGCATGGGAGGAAGCGACGAAAGCTTAAAAAGAAATGCTTTAAAGGCGGTGGTGGTGTGGTTTAGTGGCGGTGGTGGTGTGGATTAGTGGCGGTGGTGGTATGGTTTAGTGGCGGTGGTGGTGTGGTTTAGTGGCGGTGGTGGTGTGGATTAGTGGCGGTGGTGGTATGGTTTAGTGGCGGTGGTGGTGTGGTTTAGTGGCGGTGGTGGTGTGGTTTAGTGGCGGTGGTGGTGTGGTTTAGTGGCGGTGGTGGTATGGTTTAGTGGCGGTTTTGGTGTGGTTTAGTGGCGGTGGTGGTGTGGATTAGTGGCGGTGGTGGTATGGTTTAGTGGCGGTGGTGGTATGGTTTAGTGGCGGTGGTGGTATGGTTTAGTGGCGGTGGTGGTATGGTTTAGTGGCGGTGGTGGTATGGTTTAGTGGCGGTAGTGGTATGGTTTAGTGGCGGTGGTGGTATGGTTTAGTGGCGGTGGTGGTATGGTTTAGTGGCGGTGGTGGTGTGGTTTAGTGGCGGTGGTGGTGTGGTTTAGTGGCGGTGGTGGTATGGTTTAGTGGCGGTGGTGGTATGGTTTAGTGGCGGTGGTGGTATGGTTTAGTGGCGGTGGTGGTATGGTTTAGTGGCGGTGGTGGTGTGGTTTAGTGGCGGTGGTGGTGTGGTTTAGTGGCGGTGGTGGTGTGGTTTAAAGGTGGCAGTCAAGTGGTGATGGTTGTGTGGTGTGGCTTAGTGGTGGTGGTGTGGTTAAGGAGTGATGGTGGTGAAGGGGGTGGTGTGGTTTGGTGATTTAGTGGTGACGATGTTGGTTGAATGGTGGTGTGGTTTTATGGTGGTGGTTAACTACGAATAATGAAAATGGTGGTGGTAAAAGTGGTGGTGGTGGTGGTGGTGGTGGTGGTGGTGGTGGTGGTGGTGGTGGTGGTGGTGGTGGTGGTAGTGGCATTGGGGTTGGTGGTGGTGGTGGTGGTGGTGGTGGTGGTGATGGTGGTGGTGGTGGTGGTGGTGGTGGTGGTGGTGGTGGTGGTGGTGGTGGTGGTGGTGGTGGTGGTGGTGGCATTGGGGTTGGTGGTATAAATGGGTAGTGGTATAGATTTAGTGGTGATTTAAGGACGCCTGAATGGAAGTGGTGGCAGTGATTCGGTCGCAGAGATGATTTAGAAGTAGAGTAAAGCTAACGGTAATGATAGTAAGTTAATTGTGGTAGTGGATTCTGTGGTAGGAAGTTAGTGGTGGTAGTGGTGGTGGTGGTGGTGGTGGTGGTGGTGGTGGTGGTGGTGGTGGTGGTGGTGGTGGTGGTGGTGGTGGTGGTGGTGGTGGTGGTGGTGGTAGTGGTGGTAGTGGGGGTGGTGGTAGTGGGGGTGGTGGTAGTGGGGGTGGTGGCGGTGGTGGCGGTGGTGGTGGTGGGTGGAGTTGGGTGGGAGTGGTGGGATTAGTGGGTAAAAAAAAAATTTGTAATTTTGCAAGAAGAAATGGTGTGGAGATGGTGAAGGTGGTGGTGGTGGGTAGGTTGAGGTTGCGGTGCTGATAAGATGGTGAAATAATGGTGAAAAGATGCGGTACTCATGGTGGAATGATGGTGAAAAAATGCAATGATACTGATGGTGAAATGATGGTGAAAAGATATGGTGAAATGATGGTGAAAAGATATGGTGAAATGATGGTGAAAAGATATGTGAAATGATGGTGAAATAATGGTGAAATGATGGTGAAAAGATATGATGAAATGATGGTGAAAAGATATGGTGAAATGATGGTGAAAAGATATGGTGATCTAATGGTGATTACATGTTAGCGCCATGGCAACTAAATGATGATGATATGATGTAACCACGACAACTGGATAATGATGAAACATGAAACCACAGCAACAAAGCGGAATGATGAGATGATGATAAGAGGATGATAGGATGATGATAGTATGTTGATAAGATGATGATAGTATGATGATAAGAGGATGATAGGATGATGATAGTATGTTGATAAGATGATGATAGTATGATGATGATGATGATAACAAGATGATGACAAGATGATGATGAGATGATGACAAGATGATGATGAGATGAGGAAGATATGATGATAAGATGATGATAAGATGATGATAATATGATGATGAGATGATGACGAGATGATGATAAGATTATGATGAAATGATGATGAGATGATGATAAGATTATGATGAGATGATGATGAGATTATGATAGTAGGCAGTAAAATAATAAGATGATGATGATAGTAGGCAGCGAAATGACGAGATGATGATGGGATGATGATAAGATGATGATGATGAGATGATGACAGCAGAATGGCAAGGGATATCGGGTGTACTCAAGGGGGGGGGGGGGTGATGAAGGAGAGTTGGAGCCAGCGGGTCCATCAGGCACTCCTTCCAAGCCTCTTTGGACTCATGGAGCCTCCTCTCCTCCTTCACCACCACAATACAATACAATACAATACAATACAATACAATAAAATACAATACAATACAATACAATACAATACAATACAATACAATACAATACAATACAATACAATACAATACAATACAATACAATACAATACAATACAATACAATACAATACAATACAACACAATACAATACAATACAATACAAAACAATACAATACAATACAATACAATACAATACAATACAATACAATACAATACAATACAATACAATACAATACAATACAATACAATACAATACAATACAATACAATACAATACAATACAATACAATACAATACAATACAATACAATACAATACAATACAATATAATACAATACAATACAATACAATACAATACAAAAACGAATATTATTATAGTGGCATTAACCCCGTAGAGTTTCGAGGCCACAACTCATCCAACTTCTAACATCATTCTCCTCACCTACACGCAATATTCTTCTTCGGTCAATTTTTAAAGCATTTTTTTAAAGAATTCTTTAAATTTTTTTTTGTTTTTTTCTAACCTTTTTCGAGTTTTTTCTATAATTTTTCTAACCTTTTTCGAGTTTTTTTAATAATTTTTCTAACAATTTTATTTTTTTCCCAATAATTTTTTTTTTAAATCTATTTCTGGTCTTATCCCAACATTCAGCAACATTTTCAGCCTTTCATAATATTTTTCCAAATTTTTTCAAATAATTTTTTTAGTGTTTCTGAAATGTCTCTTGAAAGTTTATAACGATCAATGCAGCAGTAATAATATTTGTATTTGTATTGTATTGTATTGTATTGTATTGTATTATATTGAATTGTACTATATCGTATTTTATTGTATTTTATTGTATTGTATTGTATTGTATTGTATTGTATTGTATTGTATTTTATTGTATTGTATTGTTTCGTGTTATATTGTATTGTTTTATTATTTTATTATATTTTATTTTGTATTTATTTTTTTCACTGTACTGTATTGAAGTGTTTTTTATTGTTTTGTATTTTATATTTAGTTTATTGTACTGTATTGTATTGTATTGTATTTTATTTTTTTGTATTGTATTTTATTTTATTGTATTATATGGTTTTTTATTGTATTGTATTTTATTATATTGTATTCATTGTATTGTATTGTATTTTAATGTATTGTATTGTATTCATTGTATTGTATTGTATTGTATTGTATTGTATTGTATTGTTTTGTATTGTATTGTATTGTATCGTATTGTATTTATGGAATGTTTATAAAATGTTAATATAATCATTCAAATATTCCTTCTCCATTGTCCATCCTGCATAGGCATATGAAAGAGCCTTCAAGGCGTAAATGCATGGCGGCTTGATGAACAGACTTACTGGCTCTAATACAATACAATACATACAATACATAAAATACAATACACTACAATACAATAAAACACAATACAATACAATAAGCTAAAACAAAATACATACAATACAACACAATACAGACAATAAAATACAATACAATACAATACACTACACTACAATACAATACAATACAATACAATACAATACAATACAATACAATACAATACAATACAATACAATACAATACAATACAATACAAAAAAATACAATACAAAACAATATAATACAACAATATAATACAATACATTACAATAAAAAAAAAACAATGCAATACAATACAATACAAACACGAATATTATTATAATGGCATTAACCCCGTAGAGTTTTGGAGCCACAGAAATGAGGAAGAAGTGGATGGATGGATGGATGGATGAATGGATGGATGGATGAATGGATGAAATGAAAATTAACTAGAAAAATAAGAACAAGTAAAAGACGGAGTGAATGAAAAGTGTGATTATAAATAAATAAATGAAGGAATATTTGAATAAATAAACAAATAAATAAATGCGTGTTTAAATAAATAAACAAATAAATGAATAATATAACTAACAAACAAATAAATAAATAAACAAAAAAACAAATAAACAAACAAATAAACAAATAAATAAATAAATAGATAATTAGTTAAATAAATTAAAAAAAACAAAAAAAACAAAAGTAAATTGGATGGGTGAATGGATTATGAGTATATTTCTGGCCATGGCTGGGAGGGGACCAGGTTGTGGTGTGGGCACCTCAGGCCGAGGTAGCATGATCTATGGATTTGGAGGGAGGGGGTTGTGGGGATTGGAGGGTGGGGAAGAAGGAACTTTTGGGTTTGGAAGAGGGGAAAGGGTTATTGGGTATGGGGAAAGAGGTGGGTGATGAGGGTGGAAGGGGGAGGGTTATTGGGTGTGTGGGGTGAAGGGGGAGGGTTATTGGGTGTGTGGGGTGAAGGGGGAGGGTTATTGGGTGTGTGGGGTGGAAGGGGGAGGGTTATTGGGTGTGTGGGGTGGAAGGGGGAGGGTTATTGGGTGTGTGTGGTGGAAGGGGGAGGGTTATTGGGTGTGTGGGGTAGAAGGGGGAGGGTTATTGGGTGTGTGGGGTGAAGGGGAAGGGTTATTGGGTGTGTGGGGTGGAAGGGGAGGGTTATTGGGTGTGTGGGGTGGAAAGGGGGAGGGTTATTGGGTGTGTGGGGTGGAAGGGGGAGGGTTATTGGGTGTGTGGGGTGAAGGGGGAGGGTTATTGGGTGTGTGGGGTGAAGGGGGAAGGTTATTGGGTGTGTGGGGTGAAGGGGGAGGGTTATTGGGTGTGTGGGGTGAAGGGGGAGGGTTATTGGGTGTGTGGGGTGAAGGGGGAGGGTTATTGGGTGTGTGGGGTGGAAGGGGGAGGGTTATTGGGTGTGTGGGGTAGAAGGGGGAGGGTTATTGGGTGAGTGGGGTGAAGAGGGAGGGTTATTGGGTGTGTGGGGTGAAGGGGGAGGGTTATTGGGTGTGTGGGGTGAAGGGGGAGGGTTATTGGGTGTGTGGGGTGGAAGGGGGAGGGTTATTGGGTGTGTGGGGTGAAGAGGGAGAGTTATTGGGTGTGTGGGGTGGCAGGGGGTTAGTGTGGGGCAATGGGGGAAAATGTCAAGTGGATGGGTGGGTTTGGTATTGGTTGGGTGGATTGGGGGATCAAGGGGCGATTGGAAGATGGGTCATTGAGTGGGCGGATGGGGGAGTTGGTGTGTTGTGGGGGTTATGGAGTGGGTAAAAAGAAGGGTTGTTCGGTGATTGGGTGGATAGATGAGGAATTGACCTATAAAACTTTCTTGGATAGATGAGGAATTGACCTATAAAACTTTCTAGAACAAACAAAAACAAAAAAGAAGATACAAACTTTGGAAGCCCTGAGTGGTTTGGGAGGATGAGGGATGGAGGAGCAATGGTTTGAATGGTATTTATGTACGAATGGGAAAGGGAGGAATTGATAATAATGAAGAATGTTTGTGATTGCCAGCATGAATGAGGTCTTAAGCTTGATGGACGTGTGTGTGTGTGTGTGTGTGTGTGTGTGTGTGTGTGTGTGTGTGTGTGTGTGTGTGTGTGTGTGTGTGTGTGTGTGTGTGTGTGTGTGTGTGTGTCTGTGTGTGTGTGTGTGTGTGTGTGTGTGTGTGTGTGTGTGTGTGTGTGTGTGTGTGTGTGTGTGTGTGTGTGTGTGTGTGTGTTTGTGTGTGTGTGTGTGTGTGTGTGTGTGTGTGTGTGTGTGTGTGTGTGTGTGTGTGTGTGTCTGTGTGTGTGTGTGTCTGTGTGTGTGTGTGTGTGTGTGTGTGTGTGTGTGTGTGTGTGTGTGTGTGTGTGTGTGTGTGTGTGTGTGTGTGTGTGTGTGTGTGTGTGTGTGTGTGTGTGTGTGTGTGTGTGTGTGTGTGTGTGTGTGTGTCTGTATTGCTTTGTCTACTTGTTTGTTCTGTTGTGTACTGCTCTGTCTGCCTCTTTGTTTTGTTATGTATCTCTTTTTGCCTGTCTGTTTTATGCTGTATTGCTTTGCTTCCTTGTTTTTTCTGCGTGTATTACTTTAGTTGTCTGTTTGTCTGGCTTTGTTCTGCTTTGTTTGCTTGTTTGCCCTACTGTGTATTTTTTTGTTTGTCTGTTTGTGCTGCTGTTTGTCAGTTTTTTAGAGCCTTTATAGCTCTTGCGTGCAATTTGGAGAATTGTGTGAACGTCACGATTTATTGTTTTGTCGTGTCGGTGCATTTGTATTGCTGAGTACTCGTGTGTGTGTGTGTGTGTGTGTGTGTGTGTGTGTGTGTGTGTGTGTGTGTGTGTGTGTGTATGTGTGTGTGTGTGTGTGTGTGTGTGTGTGTGTGTGTGTGTGTGTGTGTGTGTGTGTGTGTGTGTGTGTGTGTGTGTGTGTGTGTGTGTGTGTGTGTGTGTGTGTGTGTGTGTGTGTGTGTGTGTGTGTGTGTGTGTGTGTGTGTGTGTGTGTGTGTGTGTCTGTGTGTGTGTGTGTCTGTGTGTGTGTGTGTGTGTGTGTGTGTGTGTGTGTGTGTGTGTGTGTGTGTGTGTGTGTGTGTGTGTGTGTGTGTGTGTGTGTGTGTGTGTGGGAGCTTGGAAGCATTTGCACACAAGGAAACAACACATCGAGTAGTTACAGGCGACAGATATCCACACCGGAAATGAAGCCATATAAAAACTGAAATACAAAACAAAAACTATGAAAAAAAACCACTGAAAAAAAACTAATAAAGAAAAAGAACAGTTTTGAAATAATAATAACATCCGACAACAAAGAAAAATTTAATTTTTATTTTGTAATTTCAGCCGAAAGAAAAGTAAGATAGAGACGAACAACAAGTACAAAAACCAACCTGAACCACCACAATGCACCATGGAATCCACCACCAACAAACCAACGATTGAAAAACTTTTAAAAATCACCAAACCACTAGCAAACCACTAGCAAACCACCACGAAACCACCACGAAACCACCACGAAACCACTACAAAACCACTACAAAACCACCACCACCAAACCACCATCAAACCACCACCACCAAACCACCACCACCAAACCACCACCACCAAACCACCACCACCAAACCACCACCACCAAACCACCACCACCAAACCACCACCCCCAAACCACCACCACCAAACCACCACCACCAAACCACCACCATCAAACCACCACCAACAAAAGGATAACAAAGCTCTCGAGCGAATGTCAAGAAGTGCTCGCATCTTTTATGACGCCCGAAGCGTCGTGTTGCTGGCCACTTAACAGCCAAGATTAAGGGCTCGCGGTGTCTTTAACTGATTCTCTTCAAATATTTTGTAAAATTTTTTAAATTTTATTTTTATTTTTTTAATTTTTTTTTGTTTCTATAATCAGTTTTTCTTGTTTTAGTTTTCATTCGTTTTTTTTGTTTTTTTTTTGTTTTTTTTTTCTTTTTTCTTATTCGAAAAATTTCAACGGTTTTTTCGAATTCATAAATTATTAAAAGTTTTTTTCAATTTTTTTCCAATTGAAAAAATTATAAATTTTTTTCCCGATTTTATTTAAATTTTCATTATTTTTTTCAATAAAATTTTTCAATTATTTTTTTAAATCAAGTTTTTATATTATATTTTTTCTAATTTTTCATTTTTTTTCATTTTTTTACCATTTTTATCAAATTTTTCCAAAATGGATTTTTTTGCTATTTTTTTGTATTTTGGTCTTTTTAGTTTTGTTTAGTTTTGCGATTCGAGGTAGCAAACATACTTTAATTTTGTTTTTACAGCTTATAAAGTGTCCAAAAAAATTAAGTTTTTTTTTGTTTTTACTCGAAGCAACTACAAAACTGTGTTTTATATATTTTTAATTGCCACGACCGCTACTTTTTTTATCACCACCACCACCACCACCACCACCACCACCACCACCACCACCACCACCACCACCACCACCACCACCACCACCACCACCACCACCACCACCACCAGCACCACCAACACCACCACCACCACCACCACCACCACCACCACCACCACCACCACCACCACCACCAACACCACCACCACCACCACCACCACCACCACCACCACCACCACCACCACCACCACCACCACCACCACCACCACCACTTCTTTCCATCTATACTATAAAAAAAGTTGACATCTTGAAACATCTCAAAAACCAATTCACCTCCTACCCACCTCAACCCACCCCCCAAATTTCCCCAGTTCATCATAACTCACCCCAACCAACCCTCACTCATCCCAACTAATTCCCACCCACTTCAACTAGCCCCCACTCACCCCAACCAGCCTCCAACCAGCCCCAACCAGCCTCCACTAGTCCCAACCAGCCCCCACCAACCCCAACCAGCCTCCACCCACTCCAATCAACCCCACCCACTCCAACCAGCCCCCACCCACTCCAACCAGCCCCCACTCACTCCAACCAGCCTCCACCCACTCCAATCAACCCCACCCACTCCAACCAGCCCCCACTCACTCCAACCAGCCCCCACCCACCCCAACCAGCCCCCACCCACCCCAACCAGCCCCCACCCACCCCTTTCGCTAGTTCTCCGACCATACCATTCCAGGTTCCATTATCCAACTTTGAGCCATACTTCTGATCAGGCACCAGTTTGATGGAATACTTGAAGTTCACTATCCCGGCAATCTTCTCAGCCAGGTCTCTGCAGTAACCTTCAAACACGTCATTGTCCAACAGTTCAGGCTCGTCTGGCTTCCTGGTGCGGTACATCAGGTACGGTGACGACTGTTTTGGGGGTTTTTGGGGATTTTTTGGGGGTTTTTTGGGGTTTTTTTTGAGGTTTTTTAAGAATTTTTGGAGTTTTTTGGGTTTTTTTTTTGGGTTTTTTTGGTTTTTTTTTGGGAGGTTTTGGAGTTTTTTTTGCGTGTTTAGAAGGTTTTAAAAACGTTTTCAAAAGTTTTAATGAAACTTCAAAATTCATTGAATGTTTCACGAATTTCTGAAACTTTTTAATTTTTTTGGGGGGTTTTGGAGGGTTTTCGCAACGTTTTTCGGGGTTTAGGGAAAGTTTTCAAAGGTTTAGAGAGTTTTCAAAGGTTTCTGAAGGTTTTCCAAAAGCGTTTTTCAAATTTTTGAAATTTTCTGGGATTTTAAGAAGACTTCAGAAGGTTTTTTGAAGAGTTTTGAAGGGTTTTAGGTAGATTTGTAAACTTTATGAAGGAAGTCGTGTAAAAGTGATTTTTTGAAGTTTGTGGGTTTGTGTGGGGTGGTTTGAAGATGGGGTAGTGAAAGGGGGAAGTGGTTTGAAGTTGGGTGGTGAGGAGGGTGGTTTGAGATTGGGTTGTAGGGGGGGATAGTTAAGGTTGGGTTGTGAGAGGGGGGTGATTTGACGTTGGGTTGTGAGGGGGGTGATTTGAGGTTGGGTTGTGAGGGGGGTGATTTGAGGTTGGGTTGTGAGGGGGGTGATTTGAGGTTTGGTTGTGAGGGGGGTGATTTGAGTTAAGGTTGTGAGAGGGGGGGGGGGGTAGTTTGAGGTGGTGAAAAGAGGGGGGGGGGGTGGTTTGAGGTTGGGTTGGGTAAACGGAACGATACACCGTAACATATGCATCAGTGCACATGTGAGGAACATTGAAGTGCATATGGCACATCGGTGCATTAAGTAGACAAAACTGAAGGAATCTCATCTTCATTCTCATCCTCTTCTTTTACTCCATTTTTTTTCTTTTTCTTTAAAAAAAAAACTTTTTATTCACTTCCTCTTCCTCCTCTTTTTTTTTTTTTTTTTCTTCCTCCTCCTCCTTTTCTTCCTCCTCCTCCTCCTTCTCCTTCTCCTCCTCCTCCTCTTCCCCCTCCTCCTCCTCCTCCTCCTCTTCCTCCTCCTTCTCCTCCTCCTCCTCCTCCTCCTCCTTCTCCTCCTTCTCTTTCTTCATTTCCTCTTTTGCTTCCTTTTTTTCTTATTTTCTTTCCTCTCACTCCTCCTCTTTTTATTCCTTTCTTCATCTCTCTTTCTTCTCTTCTTCTTCCTTTTCCTTCCCCTGCTCCTCTTTCTTCTTTAATCTTGTGTCAAAATTGATTATTCCACGTCATTTCTGCACAATTACCCTCTTCCTCCTCTCATCTCCCATCTTCCAGTCTCTTTCATCCCACCTATCTCAAGTTTGTTTCATGCTTCTCCATCATCATCTGCATCCACTTTCATCTGTCATTCATCCATCCATCTTTCATCCATCCATTTTTCATCCATCCATCTTTCATCCATCCATTTTTCATCCATCCATCTTTCATCCATCCATTTTCCCTTTATCTACCATTTATCTTTCATTTATTTTCTATCCATCTTCCATTTATCTTCCATCCATCCATCCTTCCATCTATCTATCTTTCATTTTTTTCTATTTTCCAGCTTTCATTCAGCTTCCTTCCATCCATCCTTCCATCCATCCTTCCATCCATCTATCCATCCATCTTTCATCCATCCATCTTTCATTTATCCATTTTTCATTTATTCATTTTTCATTTATCCATTATTCATCCATCTTCCATCCATCTTTTATCCATCGATCTATCTAACCTATATTCATCCTCCATCCATCCTCTATATAACTTTCATACATCCACCATCCATCTTCCATCCATCCTTCATCCATCCTTCATCCATCCTTCATCCATCCTTCATCCATCCTTCATCCATCCTTCATCCATCCTTCATCCATCCTTCATCCATCCTTCATCCATCCTTCATCCATCCTTCATCCATCCTTCATCCATCCATCTTTCAATGGT
>OX387260.1:4987533-4990033 GCA_947562095.1 Branchellion lobata
ACACACACACACACACACACACACACACACACACACACACACACACACACACACACACATACATGCAGCGCTACAGAAATATGACTCAAAAAAGACGCGCTCGGTTTCTTTAAAAGTGGATTTGAAGAGAATTTAAAAGTGCACAGCGGTGTACACATTGTTAAGGTTTCTGTGCACAATAGGATTCAATGTAGGGTGGGGGGGGGAGATAAAGTGGTGGTAATGGTGGTTGTTGTGATGATGGTGATGGGAATAAGATTTTGGTGGAAGGGTAGGGGTGGTTGAGGTGGTTTTAGAGGTTGTAGTGATGGTTTTAATGATGGTTGTAGTGATGGTAGTGGCTGTTTAAGTGGTGGTGGTGGTTTTAGTGGTGGTTGTAGTGATAGTTGTAGTAATAGTGTAGTGGCGGTGGTTGTAGTGGTGGTTGTAGTGGTGGTTGTAGTGGTGGTTGTAGTGGTGGTTGTAGTGGTGGTTGTAGTGGTGGTTGTTTTAGTGGTGGTGGTTGTAGTGGTGGTTGTAGTGGTGGTGGTTGTAGTGGTGGTGGTTGTGGTGGTGGTGGTTATAGAGCGTGGTGACAGTAAGAAAATTATGATTCTCATGAAAGAACATGGAAAGTAAAATACAAAAACGAAATAAAAAAAAACACAGAAAAAGAGTTGAAAAGAAAAAAAATGAAATAATAATGCAAAAAACAAAAAAAATAAAAATGAAGAAAGATGAAGTGATGAAAAAAAAAAGGAAAAAACTCAAAAACGGAAAAGTTGCGACTATTAATGGAAAAATCTTAGTAAAAAAAATAAAATAAATAATAATAAAAATAAAATAAATAATAAAAAAAAGATAATAAATAATAAAAAAAAGATAATAAAT
Organism: Branchellion lobata; assembly: GCA_947562095.1. Classification (NCBI taxonomy): domain Eukaryota; kingdom Metazoa; phylum Annelida; class Clitellata; order Hirudinida; family Piscicolidae; genus Branchellion; species Branchellion lobata. The sequence goes on from OX387260.1 coordinate 4,988,404, forward strand.
AATAAAAAAAAAGATAATAAACAATAAAAAAAAAGATAATAAATAATAAAAAAAAGATAATAAATAATAAAAAAAATAAAATAAATAATAAAAAAAAATGGATGAAAACTTGAAAAAAATGAAAAAAGATGAAAATGGGAAGCCAGAAAGAATATTTTAATCATTTCTGTTGGCATTGAAAAATGGAAAGGATTTTTGAGGTTGGCGCTGTTTTTTCATGTTTTTTTTTCAGAAAAACTGTGTGAAAAATAAATTAATTGTGAAAAAAAGTTTTTATTTAAGTGCTTAAAAATAAATTTGAAAAAAAATTTCGTAAAAAAACGTTTTTTTTGGACTTAAAAACAAATTCTTAGGTTTTTTTTTCGAAAGTCAATTATACCCCTTGTTATTTCGCGTTTAAATGCATAGTCGAAAAATGAAAAAAAGGCGAAAAAAGAAAAAATAAAAAAAATAAAAATAACATTTAATTAAAAATAATGAAAAACAAAATGAAAATAATTTTTGAATTTTTGAAAAATGTAAAAAAAATAAATCTAGGAATCTGCGCTGTAATTTGGCTGGGTAACTTCCACGCATGGCTTTCAAGGGCTGTTGAAAAATGTTGAAAAATGTTTTATAATCTTTTTATCCTTTTTTGATCTATCCATCCATCTTTCATCCTCATCCATCCATCCATCCATCTATCCATCTATCTTTCTTCTTCATCCATCCATCCATCCATCTTTCATCCTCATCCATCCATCCATCCATCCATCCATCCATCTATCCATCTTTCATTTTCATCCATCCATCCATCCATCCATCCATCCATCCATTCATCCATCCATCTTTCTTTCTCTTCCATCCATCCATCCATCTTTCCTCCTCAAAACCTAAATTTTTATTTTTTTGTTTTTTCAACTGATTGATTTTTTATTATTTATTATTACTTTCTCATCCATTCATTTTTTTTCTTATTTATTTGATTCCTTATACAATACAGTTGGATGTATTGTATTTGATTCCTATACAATACAATTGGTTGTATTGTATTTGATTCCTATACAATACAATTGGTTGTATTGTATTTGATTCCTATACAATACAATTGGTTGTATTGTATTTGTTTCTTCATTATTCTTTTTGTTTTTTTTCATATATTGATTTTAATTTTAATTAATTTAATTTATTTATTCTTGTATCTCTTCCTTCTCAGCAACACCATCAACACGAAGCCACCTTCACGCTACTCCCCCTCCCTCCCCCTCTCCCTCCCCCTCCCTCCCCCTCCCTCCCCCTCTCTCTTCCACCACCCCACCTCTTTTCTTCCTCCACCCCCACCCCACCTCCTCTTCTCCCCCTTCACCACCACTACCCCCATCTTCCATCCTTTCCACCACCATCTCTTCCATCCTCTCTCTTCATCACTCTACCTTTTCCTCATCTCCCACCCACTCTCACTTCAATCCTCGTTTTTCCCCATTTTTCCATCATTCTCCATTTCACCATACTGCTCACAAGTTACCCCTTTCACCACAGATTCCACCACCACAAACCACCATATCTTGCATCATCGTCACCACCACAGCCACATCTAACCGTTTTATTTTTTTCTTATAGTAACACCACTTTTGGATTTTTTCTACTCTAA
>OX387260.1:4995033-5000033 GCA_947562095.1 Branchellion lobata
ATAATAATAATAATAATAATAATAATAATAATAATAATAATAATAATAATAATAATAATATTAATAATAATAATAATAATAATAATAATAATAATAATAATAATAATAATAATTATTATTATTATTATTATTATTATTATTATTATTATTATTATTATTATTATTATTATTATTATTATTATTTATATTATTATTATTATTATTACTATTATTTTTATTTTTATTTTTATTATTATTTTTATTATTATTATTATTATTATTATTATTATTATTATTATTATTATTATTATTATTATTATTATTATTATTATTATTATTATTATTATTATAATAATAATATTATTATTATTATTATTATTATTATTATTATTATTATTATTATTATTATTATTATTATTATTATTATTATTATTATTATTATTATTATTATTATTTTTGTTATTAGTACTACTACTACTACTACTACTACTACTACTACTACTACTACTACTACTAGTAGTAGTAGTAGTAGTAGTAGTAGTTGTAGTAGTAGTAGTAGTAGTAGTAGTAGTAGTAGTAGTAGTAGTAGTAGTAGTAGTAGTAGTAGTAGTAGTAGTAGTAGTAGTAGTAGTAGTAGTAGTAGTAGTAGTAGTAGTAGTAGTAGTAGTAGTAGTAGTAGTAGTAGTAGTAGTAGTAGTAGTAGTAGTAGTAGTAGTAGTAGTAGTAGTAGTAGTAGTAGTAGTAGTAGTAGTAGTAGTAGTAGTAGTAGTAGTAGTAGTAGTAGTAGTAGTAGTAGTAGTAGTAGTAGTAGTAGTAGTAGTAGTAGTAGTAGTAGTAGTAGTAGTAGTAGTAGTAGTAGTAGTAGTAGTAGTAGTAGTAGTAGTAGTAGTAGTAGTAGTAGTAGTAGTAGTAGTAGTAGTAGTAGTAGTAGTAGTAGTAGTAGTAGTAGTAGTAGTAGTAGTAGTAGTAGTAGTAGTAGTAGTAGTAGTAGTAGTAGTAGTAGTAGTAGTAGTAGTAGTAGTAGTAGTAGTAGTAGTAGTAGTAGTAGTAGTAGTAGTAGTAGTAGTAGTAGTAGTAGTAGTAGTAGTAGTAGTAGTAGTAGTAGTAGTAGTAGTAGTAGTAGTAGTAGTAGTAGTAGTAGTAGTAGTAGTAGTAGTAGTAGTAGTAGTAGTAGTAGTAGTAGTAGTAGTAGTAGTAGTAGTAGTAGTAGTAGTAGTAGTAGTAGTAGTAGTAGTAGTAGTAGTAGTAGTAGTAGTAGTAGTAGTAGTAGTAGTAGTAGTAGTAGTAGTAGTAGTATAATCATTTCTATTGATTTATTATAATTATTATTATTTATTTATTATTATTATTATTATTCTTTTCCATGACGACCACGTGGGGACGGAGAGGAGTGAGGGATTAATAAGAAACAGCTGGAAAATAAACACGCCACATAATTATTTCCTATTTTTATTCTAAAATATTTAAAAAATCATTTTTATTATTTTTTTTTTTTCTAAATAAAATTTTTTTATTATTTTTTTTAATATAAATTGTTCAATTTTTTTTTTAATGGAATTTTTTGAGTTTATTTTTTTATTTACTACTTTTTTTCAATTTTTATCCTCTTTTTTCATCTTTTCATTATTTTTTTTATTTTTTCTTTTTTCATTCATTATTTTTTTCTTTTTTTTATTCATTCTTATTTTTATTTTTCTTTTTTTCCTTTATTCTTATTTTTATTTATATTTCTTTTTCATTCATTCTTTTTTTTCATTCATTATTATTATTATTTTTAATTTTTTTCATTCATTATTTTTTGCTTTTTCATTAATTATATTCTTAAATTCTTATTTTTATTTTTGTTTTTTGTTTTTGTTTTTTATTTTTTATTTTATTCTATTTTTTTTATTTTTTTTGTTTTCATTTTTATTTATGTATTTCATTGTTTCCAATTCATCATTTTTATCAATTTTTTATTCGTTTCTATTGTAGTTTTTTCTTTTTTTTCTTTTTTATTCAATTTTTTTTTCCAGAAAAATGAAATCGGAATTATTATGAGCAAAACGCAGCAAAATGACTGAGATGGAATTGTTATTCGCACTATAAAACAAAAGATGCCAGCAAAATAATGAGCTGCATGGAATGAGGCGCAAAATTTGAATAAGAAAAATAAATTGGATAAGAATAAATATGGAAAAACAATAATAATAAAAACATATGAAAAATGAAAAAATAAAAAACAAAATACAGATAAAAAAAAATAAAATAAATATCGAAAAAAATAAAATGAATCTTGAAAAAATTAATACATAGATATGAAAAAAAATGAATCTAAAAATATAAAAAAATACTTTAAAAAAACTAAATGTGGAAAGATTGAAGATTGGAAAAAAAAAATAAATAAAAATAAATTTTGAATTTTAAAAACTTAAGTGGAAAGTGAAGCTTGAAAATGTAAATGAGGAAAAATGACGTTGGAGCTTGAAATAAAAATTGAATAAAAAAAAAAAGAAAATATAAAAAATTAAAAATGAAAAAAAAAACGGAACAACAGACGGGGAAAAAAAGGCAAGAAAAAAAAAGAAAAAAAAAGGAAAAATTAACAGAAAAAAAGGAAAAAAAGTAAAAAAATAAAAATAAATGAAAAAAAAATTAATTAATTAAAAATAAACAGAAAAAAAAAACCCAGAAAAATAGGAAAAAAAAACAAAAAAAAACAATAATAAAAATAAAAAGAAATTAATGAAAAAAAAGTTTTAAAAAATGCAAGCGATAAATCGGTAACATTAGGGAGGGTTTGAAAATAATGAGGATGATAAAGGAAGTAATGGAAACATGGAGAAAAAATAAAAAAAATAAAAAAATAAAAAAAATAAAAAAATGTGAGTCTAAAAAATATAAATATAAAAATAAAAAAAATATGAATATATATATATATATATATAAACAAAAAAAAACCATGGAAACAAAGAAATCAAATAATTTCAAAAATTAAAAAAAAATTTGTTTGAGTGAAAAAATTGAAAAAAAACTTGAAAAACTGGATTAAAAAAAAAGGAAAAAAAAGAAGGAAGTTTAAAATTGCCAATTTTGCTCAAAGTTTCATTTCCGCTTCATATAGCGCTTCATGGAGTTGTTTGGAAGGTCCAAGTGGTATCGTTTCAAGTCACCATCACACCAAAATAGGATGTTTGTGTGTGTGTGTGTGTGTGTGTGTGTGTGTATGTGTGTGTGTGTGTGTGTGTGTGTGTGTGTGTGTGTGTGTGTGTGTGTGTGTGTGTGTGTGTGTGTGTGTGTGTGTGTGTGTGTGTGTGTGTGTGTGTGTGTGTGTGTGTGTGGGTGTGTGTGTGTGTGTGTGTGTTTTCAAGTATGTTTTTATTTGTTGTTTCAAATTTTTTATGTCGACTCGTCATTGTCGTGGTGGCGGACATAAAAATGAATGATGGATGGTAAGTTTGAATGGATGGATGGATGGATGCATGAATGGATGGATGAATTTATGGATGGTTGGATGGATGAATGAATGGATGAATGGATAGATAGAGGGATGTTTTGATGGATGGATGGATAGATGGATGTATTGATGGATGGATAAATGAGTGGATAGATGAATGGATAGATGGATAGATGAATGGATAGATGGATAGATGGATTGATGAATGGATGGATGGATGGATGTATGGGTAGATGGCTGAATGGATGTATGGATGGATGGATGTATTGATGAATGAACAAGTATATGAATGCGTAGATGGATGAATGGATTGATGGATAGATGGGTGAATGGATGGATGGATAGATGAATGAATGGATGGATAGATGTATTGATGGATGGATAGATGAGTGGATGGATAGATAGATGAATGGATGGATGGATAGATGAGTGCATGGATGGATAAGTGGGTGAATGGACGGATAAATGAGGGCATGGATGGATAGATGAGTGAATGGATGGATAGATGGATGGATGCTTAATCAAATTGGTTGCTATTTAAATGAATGATTGGAGGGATGGATGGATAGGTGTTCAGATGAATTGCTTAACAGTTGGATGAATGGATGGATGATGGATGAATAGATGGGACGCAAAGGAATTCATGGATGAATTGTGATTGCTGAGCGTAGATGTTGGCGGACAAAAAAACTTTTCGAAAGGAAGATTAATGAGACGGAAAATGAAAAAAAAATAAAAAAATATTGAAATTGTTGACGAAAAACTGAAAAATAATAATGGAAGAATGAATGAATTAATGAATGAATGGAAAGATTGATGAATGAATGGATGAATGAATGAAAGACTCATGAATGAATGAATGAATGAATGAATGAATGAAAAAGTAATAAAATTCAGAAATAATTGAAAGGATGAATGACTGAATGAAAGGATTAATGAATAAATTCATGAATGAAGGAATGAATGAGTGAAGGAATGAATGAGTGAAGGAATGAATGAGTGAATGAATAAATAAATAGATGAATGAATGAATAGATGAAAGAATAATTGAAAGAATGGATAATGATTGCACAAATGAATGGATGAAGGAATGGTTGAATGAATGGATGAATGAGTGGATGAATGAATGGATGAATGAGTGGATAAATGAATGGATAAATGAATGGATAAATGAATGGATGAATGAGTGGATAAATGAATGGATGAATGAATGGATAAATGAATGGATAAATGAATGGATAAATGAATGGATGAATGAGTGGATAAATGAATGGATGAATGAGTGGATGAATGAGTGGATGAATGAATGGATAAATGAATGGATGAATGAATGGATAAATAAATGGATGAATGAAAAATTGACTAAATGGACAAATGAATGAACGAATGAAGAGATGGATAAATGAATAAATGAATGAAGGAATGAAGATGGAAGGTAAACAGGAAGCAGAGTTGATAGACTGAAGGGAGATTAAAGAAGTGTGCCTGACCACGACAACACCCCATAACCCTGCAGGCTTCCCTTCCTTCATTCCTTCATCACCTCACTTTCCTTCCTTCCTTCCTTCATTCCTTCATCACCTCA
>OX387260.1:5005033-5015033 GCA_947562095.1 Branchellion lobata
TTTTGAGGGGATTTTGAGGGGATTTTGAGGGGATTTTGAGGGGATTTTGAGGGGATTTTGAGGGGATTTTGAGGGGTTTTTGAGGGGATTTTGAGGGGTTTTTGAGGGGATTTTGAGGGGATTTTGAGGGGTTTTTGAGGGGATTTTGAGGGGATTTTGAGGGATTTTGAGGGGTTTTTGAGGGGATTTTGAGGGGTTTTTGAGGGGTTTTTGAGGGGTTTTTGAGAGGTTTTGAATGGTTTTTGAGAGGATTTTGAGGGGATTTTGAGGGGTTTTTGAGGGGATTTTGAATGGTTTTTGAGAGGTTTTTGAGGGTTTTTAAACGATTTTTGAAAATTTTTGAAAGACTTTTCGGAAGGTTGAAGAGGCTTTGAAGGGGTAAAGAAGGCGTTTATGGGCAAGAGTTATTGATGGCCTTGGGGAGAAGTAGCAAAATGATTTATGTTTGCTAGTGAGGTGGGCTAATCCGACGCAAAATAGATACAATCCATCTGAAAACTAAAAAAAAATTCAAGGCTAGATTAATTTTTTTTTCAAAAACTTTTTTTTTCAAAATCCATTTTTTTCAAAATTCATTTTTCTGCAAAATCTTTTTTTTTCTGCAAAATCTTTTTTTTTTCTGCAAAATCTATTTTTCTGCAAAATCTATTTTTCTGCAAAATCCATTTTTCTGCAAAATCCATTTTTCCGCACAAGCCTTCGAAGTTTTTTTTTTTCGAATGTCTCTTTAATAAAAATGAACTTATGGGATGCCGATGGATTGAAGCCTCACAAGCCCCGGACTCTTACACCAACAAAACTTTTGCAAAACTTAGTTTTGAATTATATAATGAAAAAAAAAAGAATTTAGAAGAAAAATTTTTTGAATATAATATTTATAAAAAAATATTTTATAATATTTTTTTTAAATATTTACTTTTTTTTTTAATATTAAATAATATTTTTTTAAATATTAAAAAAATTCAAAAAAACTGGTTTTAAAAAATTGAAAACTTATTTTTTTCAGATTTGAATTTCCTTGGTGATTGATTTTATTTAATTTTTTTTAATTTTTAATTTTTTGCAATTTAAAAAAAAAAATTACAAACTGAATTTTTTTTCGATCTGAATTTTTCTTGTGATGGATTTTACTTAATTTTTCAAAATGAATTTTTCACAAATTTTTTTTTCAAAACTTTAAAAAAATAAAATTGAAAAATGAATTTTTTTCGATTTGAATTTTCTTGGTGATTGATCTTACTTACTTTTTTTAATAATTTATTTACAAAAAATATTTTTTTACAATTTTTTTTATACAAAAATTGTTTTTTTAAATATTTTTTCACAAATATTTTTCACTCAAAATTCATTTTTATTTACCATTTTCTTTCAAAATTTGTTTTTCAACCGAAAAAATCATTCACCACAAAATTTGATTACCAAAAAAACTGAATTTTCGTCTCAAAAAAACGAAAAATCAGTATAAAAAAACTCCATAAAAACTCATCGTCATAAAAACCGCACTTGAAGTCATTATTTTTCGATTTCAAATTTTCACGAAAATGAATTTTTGTCAAAAAAAGTTTTTCATGAAAATTAATTTTTAACAAAAATAAAATGTCAACTTGTCGGTTTTCATGCCACAATATTCATTCATTTATTTCAAAGTATGAATAATTTCATATTTTATCTGATATTGTTTCATTTTTTTATATTTTTATTGTTTTTCTTATCATTTTTTATTATTTTTATTGTTTTTCTCAATATTTTTCATTATTTTTATTGTTTTTCTTATCATTTTTTATTATTTTTATTGTTTTTCTCAATATTTTTCATTATTTTTATTGTTTTTCTTATCATTTTTTATTATTTTAATTGTTTTTTTTTAATCATTTATTATTATTTTTATTGTTTTTCTCAATATTTATTATTATTTTTATGGTTTTTCCTATTATTTCTTATTATTATTTTTTTTTTCTAAAACAAAACATTGACCACAGCGACGGGTGTCTTTTATGCTTTTATTGGCAGTTTCGCGTCAAATGTGAATTTAAATTTCACAATATGATTTATTTTTCAAAAAAATTTTTTTAAATATTTTCAAGTTTTGTTTTTTTTTATAACGTTATTCAGAATTGAAGTAAAGTTCGAAAAAGGAAATAAGAAAAAGACGGCGAGGTGGTTTGGATTGATATTATAGTGCAAAATACAGTGCAAAGTTGTCGGGAGCGTTATCCAGTGTAATCGGAAAGGATTTCGTAAGCTTTTGAAAGTAACACCTCACAAACTTTTCCACCATGAAAATAAATGAAAAAAACAAATTTTGAGCACTAAGGTCAACTCACCTCTCATCCAAACCACACCCCATCCCGAACACCCCTCCAACACCCTCTCAAAAAACCTCCCATGAACTTCCTGAAACCTTCCCAAACCCCTGAAAGACGCAAATAACCATCGATTCTTTATTTCCCCCAAGACGCCTTCAAAAAACTTTTTAAACCCCCCCAAAAACCCCTTAAATTTTCTCCAAATCTTCCCGAAACCTCACCCTCCAAACTCCCTCAAACTCAACGCTCCCAAAAACCCCACCAAAATGTCTCCTGAACTCCCTCAAAATCTCTCCAAAGCCCCATCAAAACTCTCATCAAAATCCCACCAAAACCCCATCAAAACCCCACCAAAATCTCCCCATCAAAACCCCATCAAAACCCCATCAAAACCCCATCAAAACCCCATCAAAACCCCATCAAAACCCCATCAAAACCCCATCAAAACCCCAAAAGCCCACCAAACTCCCCCCCCCCCCCAATCCTTCCAAAATCCCTCAAAACACCCACTTTGAGTGCTTCACTGGCTCCAGGCCACACTTGAGCGTCCAGTGCATACATCTCCTGCTGCATCCTTTGGCACCTGGGGAGGGGGGGGGGGTGATGGTGGTGGTGGTGGTGGTGGTGGTGGTGGTGGTGGTGGTGGTGGTGGTGGTGGTGGTGGTGGTGGTGGTGGTGGTGGTGGTGGTGGTGGTGGTGGTGGTGGTTATGGTGGTGGTGGTGGTGGTGGTGGTGGTTATGGTGGTGATGGTGGTGGTGATGATGGTGGTGATGGTGGTGATGGTGATGGTGGTGATGGTGATGGTGGTGGCTAGTTGAGGGTTAATGAGGACTGATAGGGTTATTTGGGGTGATAAGACGTTGATTAGAAGTTAATGGGGTTAATGGGGCTGTTTGGGGTGATCAGAGGTTAATTAAGAGTTGCTTGAAGGTTGATTAAGAGTTGCTTGAAGGTTGATTAAGGGCTGATTGAAGGTTGATTGGAGGTTGATTGGAGGTTGATTAAGGGTTGATTGAAGGTTGGTTGGAGGTTGATTGGAGGTTGATTGGAGGTTGATTGGAGGTTGATTGGAGGTTGATTGGAGGTTGGTTGAGGGATGATTGAAGGTTGATGGGAGGTTGATTGAAGGTTGATTGAAGGTTGATTGAAGGTTGATGGGAGGTTGATTGGAGGTTGATTGAAGGTTAATTGGAGGTTGGTTTTCAGTTTATTCAGAGAGTCAATGAGGGCGGAGTTGATTTTGAAGTTGGAGGATACTTTCATTTTCCAATCAACTCTCAGGCTTTCGTGTTCTCCTCAAATTTTCTTTCAACAATTTGAAAGATAAATATATTATTATTATTCTTATTATTATTATTATTATTATTATTATTATTATTATTATTATTATTATTATTATTATTATTATTATTATTATTATTATTATTATTTTATTATTATTATTATTATTATTATTATTATTATTATTATTATTATTATTATTATTATTATTATTATTATTATTATTATTATTATTATTATTATTATTATTATTATTATTATTATTATTATTATTATTATTATTATTATTATTATTATTATTATTATTATTATTATTATTATTATTATTATTATTATTATTATTATTATTATTATTATTATTATTATTATTATTATTATTATTATTATTATTATTATTATTATTATTATTATTATTATTATTATTATTATTATTATTATTATTATTATTATTATTATTATTATTATTATTATTGTTGTTGTTATTATTATTCTTAATATTTTAATACTCCCATAGCAAATGAACATTTCATTCAACTTTTCCACTCAAAGGAACAGGACTCTGTCATTTAGTTGTTTCTAAACACAAACCTCATTCCAATCCTTTTTCCTCCTCTAATCCTCCCCCCCCCCCCCTCCAATCCTCCCCCCCCCCTCCAATCCTCCTCCTACCCTCCTCCAATCCTCTCTCCCTCTCCAATCTTCTCTCCCCCTCCAATCCTCCTCCCCCCCCCTCCAATCCTCTTTCCCCCTCCAATCTTTTCTCCCCCTCCAATCCTCTCTCCCCTTCCAATCCTTCTCCCCCCTCTAACCCTTCCCCCCCCCTCCAATCTTCTCCCTCCCCTCCAATCCTCTTCTTCTCTTCAAATCCTCTTCCCCCCCTACAACCCTCCCCCCCCCCTCCAATCCTCCTCTCCCCCTCCAGTCCTCCTCCTCCCACCAACTCCTCAGCCGCAAGCAGTGGCGAAGTTGTAGCACGAGATTCAATGTTGGAAATTTTCTAAAGCAATTAAGCAAACAGCCAACCAGTTTGTGAACCAATTTGTGAACCAATTTGTGAACCAATTTGTGAACCAATTTGTGAACCAATTAGCGAACCAATTTGTGAACCAATTTGTGAACCAATTTTTGAACCAATTTGTGAACCAATTTGTGAACCTTTTTGTGAACAAATTTTTGAACCAATTTGTGAACCGATTTTTGAACCAATTTGTCAACCAATTTGTGAACCAATTTGTGAACCAATTTGTGAACCAATTTGTGAACCAATTTTTGAACCAATTTGTGAACCAATTTGTGAACCAATTTGTGAACCAATTTGTGAACCAATTTGCGAACCAATAAGTGAACTTATTAGTGAATTTCAGATGAACCGAACACCCAGGAAACATATAAGTGAACATGTAAGTGGACCAATTAATTGGTTAATTGGTGAACCACCTGGTGAACCAACCAATTAGTGAGTCATTAATCAGCCAATGACTCAAAAAAGAAACCAGTTGTGGAGGCAATCAATCACAGCAGCAATGGCACTCATCCACGCCTCCATCCATCATCAACTCCTTCATCCATCATCCACTCCTCTATCCATCATCCACTCCTCCATTCATCATCCACTCCTCCATTCATCATCCACTCCTCCATCCATCATCAACTCCTTCATCCATCATCCACTCCTCCATTCATCATCCACTCCTCTATCCATCATCCACTCCTCCATCCATCATCCACTCCTCTATCCATCATCCACTCCTCCATCCATCATCCACTCCTCCATCCATCATCCCCTCCTCCATCCATCATCCACTCCTCCATCCATCATCCACTCCTCCATTCATCATCCACTCCTCCATCCATCATCCACTCCTCCATCCATCATCCCCTCCTCCATCCATCATCCACTCCTCCATCCATCATCCACTCCTCCATCCATCATCCACTCCTCCATCCATCATCCACTCCTCCATCCATCATCCACTCCTCCATCCATCATCCACTCCTCCATCCATCATCCACTCCTCCATCCATCATCCCCTTCTCCATCCATCATCCACTCCTCCATCCATCATCCACTCCTCCATTCATCATCCACTCCTCCATCCATCATCCCCTCCTCCATCCATCATCCACTCCTCCATCCATCATCCACTCCTCCATCCATCATCCACTCCTCCATCCATCATCCACTCCTCCATCCATCATCCACTCCTCCATCCATCATCCACTCCTCCATCCATCATCCACTCCTCCATCCATCATCCACTCCTCCATCCATCATCCACTCCTCCATCCATCATCCACTCCTCCATCCATCATCCACTCCTCCATCCATCATCTTTTCTTCCATCCATCATCCACCTTCCATCCTTCAACCCCCCTCTTTCACCATACAATTGATTAATCAGGAAGTTAAGGGCTATATTGAACAAAGGAGGACGTTTGGTTTGATAGATGGAGGATGGATGAGTGATTTGAGTGATTCAACAATAGTTTATTCTATTATTTTATTTATTTTATTATTTTATTATTTTATTTATTTTATTATTTTATTTATTTTATTATTTTATTATTTTATTATTTTATTATTTTATTATTTTATTATTAAATAGGAAAAATCCTAAGTATTAATTAAAAAATTAATCACATGTCATTAACCCCTCAGCCCGCGAACCAATTTCTTTCATTCAAATCCAACAAAATCTTTTCAAGCTCTTATTCACTTAACTTCCATTAATAATCCAACCAACCAACCAACCAACCAATCAACCAACCAATCAACCAATCAATCAATCAATTGAGTAATTGAATTTGAAATTGAGCGTTATACAAATGAAGAGAAGGGGGGAGGAGGGGGGGAAGAGAGGGGAAAGAGGGAAAGAGAGAGAGAAGAGAGGGAGGAATGGGAAGGGGAGGAGAGGAAAGGGAGGAGAGGAGGGGGAGAAGGAGAGGGGGAAAAAGAAGGGAGGAGGGGGAGGGTACTGACTTGGAGTGTTGGGGATCGATGAGTTGGAAGCCTGTGAAGTTGATTCCTCCGTACTTGAAACCGCTCAAGTCCAACTCGTTAATTTGCTGGAGGTGGGTGAAAAAAAGAAGGATTGGGTAGGATGGGTGATTTGGAGGTGGGTGAAAAAAAAGAAGGATTGGGTAGGATGGGTGATTTGGAGGTGGGTGAAAAAAAAGAAGGATTGGGTAGGATGGGTGATTTGGAGGTGGGTGAAAAAAAAGAAGGATTGGGTAGGATGGGTGATTTGGAGGTGGGTGAAAAAAAAGAAGGATTGGGTAGGATGGGTGATTTGGAGGTGGGTGAAAAAAAAGAAGGATTGGGTAGGATGGGTGATTTGGAGGTGGGTGAAAAAAAAGAAGGATTGGGTAGGATGGGTGATTTGGAGGTGGGTGAAAAAAAAGAAGGATTGGGTAGGATGGGTGATTTGGAGGTGGGTGAAAAAAAAGAAGGATTGGGTAGGATGGGTGATTTGGAGGTGGGTGAAAAAAAAGAAGGATTGGGTAGGATGGGTGATTTGGAGGTGGGTGAAAAAAAAGAAGGATTGGGTAGGATGGGTGATTTGGAGGTGGGTGAAAAAAAAGAAGGATTGGGTAGGATGGGTGATTTGGAGGTGGGTGAAAAAAAAGAAGGATTGGGTAGGATGGGTGGTTTGGGGGTGGGTGAAAAGGGTGAGACTGGACAAGACTGGGTGATTTGGATTGAATGGATGATTTGGGGGATTGGTAATTTGGATTGAATGGATGATTTGGGTGATGGGTGATTTGGGTGATGGGTGAGTTGGATTGACTGGATGATTTGGGGGATTGGTAATTTGGGTGATGGTTGATTTGGGCGATGGTGGAAGAAAGGTAGAAATAAGTTTATGATGAAGAAGGGGTGGCGGAGGAGGGTGATACAGTGATAGGACGAGAAAGGTGGTTTCGAATAGAATCCAATTTACAATGAAAGAAGAATAAGGTGGAAAAAAGGTTAAAAAAATGTAAAAGATAAGAGGTTTTTGGTGGCGTGGTAGAAGGGTGTAAGGGGAAGTGTTGGTGGAAAGTGGTGGTAATGGTGAAATTTGAAGAGACGTAGTGGTGGAAATGGTGAATGATGGTGAAAGTGTAGTGAGAGGGTGAGAGGTGATGTTAGGGAGTGAAGAATAATGAAAGGAGGTGAAAGAGAGTAGGGGGGATTGATAAGGGTTTAAAGAGGTTGAAGGGGTGAGATGGGGTTGAGGGGGGTGAGATGGGGTTGAAGGGGTGAGATGGGGTTGAGGGGGGTGAGATGGGGGTGAAAAGGGTGAGAGGGTGAGAAGGGGTGGAGGGGCGTGATTGTAAAAAAGAGGTAGAACCTGGTGGAAATGGAAAAGTGTAATGAGAAGTGATGGAAGGAGGGAGAGGCCAGACAAGACATAATGTCCCAAAAGATGACGAGGTTTGTGGGCGTGAAAGGAGGAGGAGGAAGAAGAAGAAGAAAAAGAAGATGATGATGATGATGAAAAAGATAAAGAAAATAAAAATAAAAAAAAGACCAAAACGAACAACAACAAAAATTTAAGAAAAAAAAGAAAAGATGCATGACACTGGGAAAAACACCGCAAAAAATAAAATAAGACGATACATGAAAAATAAAAACAAAAAAATAATTTAAAAAATATCAAAGTTGAACATGAGGAAAAAAAAAAATAAAAAATAAAAATGAACGTGAGGAAAAACAAAAAAACGATAAAAAATAAAAACGGATGAAAAAAAAAATGAATGGATGCGTTAAAAAGACAAGATTTGAAGCCAAAGCTTCAGGAAACGAAGAAGGAAGGTTTATCTAAAAAATACATGTGACAAGAGAAGGAGGGAAAAGGAGGAAGAAGGAGGGAGAAGGAGGGAGAAGGAGGGAGAAGGAGGGAGAAGGAGGGAGAAGGAGGGAGAAGGAGGGAGAAGGAGGGAGAAGGAGGGAGAAGGAGGGAGAAGGAGGGAGAAGGAGGGAGAAGGAGGGAGAAGGAGGGAGAAGGAGGGAGAAGGAGGGAGAAGGAGGGAGAAGGAGGGAGAAGGAGGAAGAAGGAGGGAGAAAGAGGGAAAAGGAGGGAGAAGGAGGGAGATGGAGGGAGAAGGAGGGAGAAGGAGGGAGAAGGAGGGAGAAGGAGGGAGAAGGAGGGAGAAGGAGGGAGAAGGAGGGAGAAGGAGGGAGAAGGAGGGAGGAGGGAGAAGGAGGGAGAAGGAGGGAGAAGGAGGGAGGAGGAGGGAGAAGGAGGGAGAAGGAGGGAGAAGGAAGGAGAAGGAGGGAGAAGGATGAAAGAATATTAATTAGTAATTTTGTTTAATTATAGAAAAATTAAATTAGAAAATTTAAAAAATATTTTATTAAGTTATGGTTGTGAAGCGCTTTTTTTTCACCCGTTCATCTTCCCCTTCGTCCAACTTTACACCCATCCATCCATTTATCCATTCACCCTTCCATTTATCCACTTCCTCTCTCATCCATCCACTCCTCCATCCATCCATTTTTTCATTCACCCATCCATCCATTTATTTATCCACCTTTTTCATTTATCCACTTTTTCACCCATCCATCCACCCATCCACCCATCCACCCATCCACCCACCCTTCCACCCATTCATCCCTTCTTCTACCCACCCACCACTCCAGCAATGATGTAATGGTAACCACTCCTATGCATTCCTACATGTCGTATCTGTCAAGCGGATGGATGGATGGATGGATGGATGGATGGATAGATGAATGGATTGATTGATGGATAGATAAATGGATTGTTAGATGAATGGATAGAAAGATGGATAAGAGGATGCACAAATAAATGGAGTCGTAGATAGAAATATGGTAAAATGGATAGAAATATGAATGAATGGATTGATAAACCTTCAAATTGGATCTGTGATGGATGAATGGTTGGATGAATGGATGGATAGATTGATGAATGGATGGATATATTGATGAATGGATGGATAGATTGATGAATGGATAGATGGATTGATGAATGGATAGATGGACAAACGTTCGAATGAAAGAATGAATGAATAGATAGATGAATAAAATAAAGATAAATAAATTGATGGATGAGAAAATGGATAAATAAATAGATGGATGGATGTGTGGATGGATGGGTAGATGGGTAAATGAATGTGTAGATAGATAGATGGATGAATGGATGGATGGGTGAATAGATGGATGGAAGGATGAATGGATAGATGAATGGATGGATGAAGGGATGAATGAGGAAAAAGATAGATGGAGGGATGAAGTAGAATATGACTCAGGGTCGGCATGAATGGGGTGATGGATGGGGGTTTATCCATGAAAGAGGACTAATGAGTCCAAGGGAGGATGAATGAGCCCCAGATGGGATGGAAGATGGATGGATGGATAAACGGATGTTTTATGGATGAAAGGATGGCTGAGAAGATAAATTGATAT